>CM060947.1:46836695-46907046 GCA_030765055.1 Mantis religiosa
CATGTTTTATTCATGGATTCGTTTCTCCTTCTTGATTCCATTCGTACGAGCCGGAGCTGGACTTCAGGTGCGTTTTCAAAACAAGACCAGAGCCTTTCTGTTTCCCAATGAATGCACCAGAAGAATTTAAAGGCTCACCAAATGAATAACTTTTAAAATTATTGCCTCCTATTTGCTTCCTCGCACGGCTGCAAAAAATGATTAGAAATTTTTGTCTACGCCAGACATTCTAAACTGTACTGAAGCATGTTTTAAAATACTTCTTTTGGCACTCGACTATGCATAGACAGAGGCAGTACTTAAATAAAATCTTTGTAATGGATGTGGGGGCTGGACAGTGCTTAACGGCCCCGGCACGTCAACATAAGATTTTTTCTACTATCCCCACCTCTTACCGGGCGTCCAATGTAGCAAACTGGAATAATACATGGGCTTAAAAGTCGTGGCTGGGAAACAGAGCTACCACTTTCTAACCCACTACGCCACGGCAGGAACATTTAATGTTCAAGTGCGCTAAACCTTACATTTCAATCAAGAAATAACATTTGTTAACAAATAAAATGCATGTCTTGAAGTTTCTGGAGTTGTTCTCAGAAATGCTTTTCATTCTGGTTGGCTTTTCCATAAAGTAAATCTGAAGAGTTTGGCAAAATCTTACTACATAAAAAATGTTGGCATCCTAAAAACGCACAATCTATTTTCATACATTTTTCTAGATATTATATTTACGATATACTTCCTATTGGTTTAATTTTCATTGCTTATACGACGGTCGGCTGATAAGGCCCGGTCCTCACAATAAAAAAGCATTATTTTTGTATTTCTCAATATAATCTCCAGAAAGATTAATACATGTGTCATATCCATTATCTACGAGGGCTGTTCAATAAAGAATGATCACATTTTTTTTTTTACAATGTACCTTTACTTATCCTCATAATTTTGATGGCCCTTCTCAAAATAGTCTCCCCTGAATGCGATGCACTTGTCCCAGCGTTTCTGCCAGTCTTCAAAGACATGCTGGAAACCTTTTTTGAGAGATCCTTCAAAATCGCCTCCGCAGCCTTCACCACTGCTTCTGATAATGAATAATGCCTCCCACGAAGGCATTTCTTCAAGTTAGGGAATAGAAAAAAGACACATGGGTTAAATCCGGACTATAGGGAGGGCGAGGGGTACACTTCACGTTGATTTTTGCAAGATATTCAGCAACATTATTGGAAATATGCGACCGCAGCATCCAGCCTGCTTCACGGAAATGTGGTCTTTTGCGCCTGATATGGACTTGCAATTTTTCAGGACCTCCCTGTAGTTTTGTCCAGTTACTGATGTGTGTACAGGTAAACATGCTGATAAACCATTCCATCAATATCAAAGAATGAGATGACCATAACTTTCCCAGCAGAAGCAACCACTTTTCCTTTTTGGGTGGTTGGTGATCAAGGAGATTTCCACACTGAGCTTTGCTGTTTGCTCTCAGGATCAAAATGATGTAGCCAAGTTTCATCAGCAGTGATTACGTTTGAAAGAAACTCCGGATCTTCCTCTAACATCAACTTCAACTGTATGTTACCTCCATTGCAGCGGTAGGCGATACTGAACATGTCTGAACTTGCCTGGTTCTCATAGGCGGGAACCAGGAGTACCAACAATGAAACTACTACGGCGTGTTTGTTTCACATTAAGCTAACAGAATATAATAAGATTGAATTTTACTGCGAAAAATTATGACCGTAAAAAATTATGATCATTCTTTATTGAACAGCCCTGGTAGTTTAATTAAACCAGCTCTGTAGTGCGATTTATCACGGTCCTCAAAATAGCCGTTTGCCGTATCAATCAATCCTCGTTGCTGTGAAATCTTCGTCCTCCAAGATATTTTTGAGTTTCGGAAACAGTAGTCACTGGGTGCTAGATCTGGCGAATAGGATGGATGTTCAAGCAATTCGAACTTTAATTCGCACATTTTTCCCATTGCAATGACTGAACGATGGGATGGAGTATTGTCGCGAAAAAACAAGATCTCTTCCGTTGCCATATGAGGTCTTTCACCTCACCACTCAAACGTTGCAGTAAGCTTGCGTAGTGGTCACCAGTGATACTTTTATGCTTTTCCAAGTAATCAATAAAAATAATTCTCTGTGCATCCCAGAAAACAGTCGCCATTACCTTGTTAGCTGACAAAATTGACTTTGCCTTTCTTGGAGTTGGTTCACCTGGCACAGTCCACTGTTTTGCATGTAACTTACTTTCTGGAGTGTATTGATGTATCCAAGTTTCGTCCATAGTAATAAGCCGTCTCAAAAATACACTAGAGCTCCAAATTCTTAACAGAAACAGTTTTCCTTTCCAACTTTTGATCAGGTGTTATCAAACGCGGCACCCATCTTGCACAGACCTCGTGAAAGCCCAAAAATTTACTTAAAATATTACCTGCACGTTCTTTCTATATTTTAGGCGTTAAGCCTTTCAAACGGAAGTATTTTAACCACTGCTCTTTGTCCCAAGTCCTCCATTTTCGTAAAACCTTTACACTTGTCTCGTTTAAAATGCTGTTATTCAAAAACTAAAAGCTAATTGACCTGTAACTACTGATACAACCTACTCTAGAGTTAAACTATATGATGCTATCCGTCAAACAGGCCCAGTGGCACCATCTCTATGTGAAGCCCGGGACTTACCAGCCGACCCTTGTACTTGCGATTTCAGAGACTCGCGGGAACTTGCACTTATTGGTATTACAGAGAAGTTACTTTTCACTATAAGACTTTGACACCTCAGAATTTATCACATATAATGTCTTAATGTTAGATATAATTTCTAATGCTGAATTCAGACTAAAATTTTACATTTTCAGACAGTCAAAAACTCGTTTCAATTAGCGCATTGATTGACCTCCATTAAATTATTTAGCCAGTTTAACAGATTTTGTCTATCATCACATCCACCCACGTTACCCTTAGAGAAAGATCACACACTTCCACAATTATATCCGAGCCGTATGGCTCAGGTGGTAGCACCTCTGACCCACTTTTGGGAGAGCGTAGGTTCGATTACCGACCCGTGGGTTTTTCAAGGGTTTCCCCAGGTGGTTTAGGAAATAATGGGAAGGACATATATAAACTCGAGGGTATCTACCAGGGCAATCCACACAAAGTGAAGACTGACCTCCCCTCCAATGACCAGGGAGTTACCGAGCTGTCCCAAAAGGACGCCCAGCGCCTCCGGGGGGCTTTCCATAGGGCAAAACCAAGAGACTAACTACCCCCCCCCCAACTGGTCCTGTGGATTCAAGACGGGATTGAAGTGGATACGCCACTTGCGCACGCCAACCCCAAATGGGAAGGCTACCGATTAGACCTCGGTAGGGCCGCCTGGTGATCTAGCACACCTTCTACTAGCTATGCAGGCTAGTATGCAGGAATATATGGCTTCCCTCAACCCCGTCCGGAGACGTACCCGATCTCCCACGGGTATTGGGAACCACTGACCCTCGAGTCCAACCCAATCCGAACAACTTTCTATCAGGGAGGGGCTCGAATGTTCGGCTCGAGGTTCCTCTAGTAACGTCAGGGGTGAGTGCTAGGGGTCCGCAGCGCCCGCACCACGGCAGCTGAAGGGGACGCATCCCCTCCCCTACGGGCTATATAATGGGAAGCATAAAGGGAATCCCGAATTTTCCGTTCATCTATTTGATCTCATTTCACTTCCTGATTGGCTATTTAGGGGTTCTAAGTGTCGCTGTGCATGACAGGGAATTTACTCTCTGTAAATTCTCGTTCTCCGGATCGCAGGTGATCTGCGAGTACCATGCTTCCATGGGATGAGTCAGCCCGCAGAGGAAAGAAACCGGTTTTACGAGTGCAAAGGGATTGTTAAAGACCCTACCCTTTACTGTCATTCTACTCAGGACTGGTCTGCCTTAATGTTCTTTCATATCATCCATCCCTCTCAGGGGTCCATTAGGATCATAGATATAAAGTATGCCATTGATCGAGGTGCTAAGTTCCCCTTCGAACCTAGTCATAGTCATAACTGCAGCAGCTGACAGCAGATTCATCAAATACTGATATATCGGAGAGTGACTTGCATCGTTCATGCCCAAATGTACACTAAACAAATTTCCACTGGATACTTTATACTTTAATGGTCAGAGCAGTCCAAAAATAATTTGTGGTAACACATGTTAAAAGTGTTTTTATTTTGCTTTTGAGATTGCTACGCGCGGCTTTCATCTTCCTTCCGCAAACAAAACTCCACTTTTAACACTTAGTTTCATAAATATTTCCACTACAAAGCTCCAAAGAATGCCATTGTTAAACTGTTTTGAGTTACCAACATCTCCATTTTTGTACTATGTAAAATGATAGTCGCCTTGATTAAGGTATGGAGCATTCAAGTGCATTTTCTTCACTTATTTTCACTATCATGTGTGGAAATTAACCATGTTTGCTACCATACCATAACGACGTAGCGATCGTAAACATCTCGATATATTTAAAAGTGTTTCTGAAATTCTTGGTAGGGAAAAGAATTAGCATGGAAAACTTCAGAAAGTTTCTTTCTAGAAAACTGGAACTCAACTGATTATGGCAATTCTTCCACCATTGAAACGTCCTATTCGTTCTGCAGACATGGAGCTATTAAGCACCTTTTAATGTAATTTAATACATTCCTAAAATATCTATAAAGATTTACAAACACCTTGTATTTGGACATGAACTTAAAGAAATTATAAAAAAACATGCCAATGTGTCTTAACTTTCATTTGAGAATGCTGTGAGGTAGAAAAGCTAGTTGTTACTCCATATAACACAAATAACTGTGGCACTCAACAAGGTATAAAAACAAAAGGCGGTTATATTTTATTGCAAGGAATATATAGTGTGATCCAAATAAACCTGAACCATTTCAATAGGCCATAACTTTTGAAGCACACTTGCAACTTGGGAGAATATAACACAGAACTGGGAGATTACATTACACTATTTGCATCTCAGAAAAAATGTTGGAAGTGTCCTCCACCAGCATCCATACACGTTTGTACTCGTCTCACCATATTCTCTGGAGTTTTACGGAGAGTATCCACGCCAATGTTACTTATTTCAGTTCGAATGGATTCCTTGACAAAAATTGTCCGTACCATATTCTTGTACACTATTTTTTAGATACCACCCACAAGAAAAATTCCAGTGAGGTTAGGTTAGGGGATCTGGAATGCCATAGAATTTTGAGATTATTCGATTACCAAAGAAACTGGTTACAAGTTCCATGGTGTCATTAGATGGCACGTTGCTCCATCTTGCAGGAAATAACCTTCTCTCAATTCGATATCATCCAGCTGCTCCACAAATGTCTTGAAGCTACCCATATAAACTTCAGTGTCTACAGTCGCATCAAAGAAAATGGGACCAGCGATCCTGGAAGCTGCCACCGCGTACCATACTCCAATCTTTTCATCATACAGTGGGGTTTCGTGGATCACTTGGGGGTTTACAGCAGCCCAATATCTGGTGTTTTGTGTGTTTATGTAGCCTGACAGATGAAACCATGCCTCATCTGTAAACCACGTTATGGAGAGAATGTCTGGACGTGGAATAAGAGTACCCTGAAACCATCGGCAGTGACGATGATAATCTTTTTCTTTCAGTTGTTGCACCATATGCACTCTGTAAGGTCTTCGCACCTCTTTGACATGTTCCATATGAATACCCTGATTCCTGGCTCAATCGAGTCAACGATTTGTTTGGAGAATTCAGTAGCCTTCTGTGAACATCTGTAACAGTCTCGGCATTCAGTGGCAGTCTATGTTTTCCACTCTCACTAATGAGTATACCAGTTGTCTCCAGCTTTCTTACGAGCAATAAAATTGTTGCATTTGTCTGAACATCGCGTACATTACATTCTCTTTGAAATTGCCGTTGTGTTGTTACCAAGGAATTTGTCTTCCAATATGTTTTCAAAATGTAAACATAAACTCGCAGTGAGTACTGTATGTTGCTGTTATGACTGCACAATTAAGAATGTCAACTGTCAACACTTCTCAGTGTTGTCACTGAGATCATTAAAACAGATTTCTGCATTCTACGAGCTTTCAAATATATATAAATGGCACATTGAAATAGTTCGGGTACTGAACATAGATGGCCAAGATATAACATCTCAACAATCCGAAGACAGGAGTTTAAAAAGCGGCTTTGGATCTTGTGCTACCCTTGTTTATCAACCATTTATGAAACGGTGTATTTAATTAACTGAACAGCGTCAAAATCTCTGAATAACATTTACTGTAATTCTATATATCTGTGCATTGAAGCTTCTGGATGTCAAAATGTTCATGTAAAAAAATATGATCATTCTTTAGTATCCTGGCCCAATTCGAGACACTTAAGTAATGACGCAAAATAGTTATTAGACTAATAGTGTGCACCTTGTGAAGTCCTAAATGTGTAAATGTTAGCTTGACGAAGTTATCTGCCACCCTCACTATTTAGGAACCTTTCTGGTATAACAAATTGTCACGTGAAGACTGCAGAACGTGTAGAATACTTCGCACGCGTGAATGAGAATGCCGACCTAAGCCCCTTGAACTCTTAGTACCTTCCTTGATTATTGGGATATAGCTACTCTGATGTTTCGGTTGCCCTCTGTCGTTTTGAAAAACATCCCTCGGCTACGCTTTGCGGCTTAGGGCCGGCAGTGTTTGTTAATCCTGTTTTGGCATTTCTGACGTCAGAGCGTGATATCTGTGCGCATACTACAAGCAGGCTGAGGAATGGCCCAGGATACTAAAAAATGTTACAAAGTTTTGCTTTGTTTACTTTGTACTTACGTCGTAATCAAATTTTTATAAAGAGAGAAAACTTAACTTCAGAAATGAGAGAACAGATATTATATATTAAGAAAGGTTTTTTTACGGTCATAGATTAGTATCTATTACAGAGAGATTACTTTGGTGTCCGTGGAATCTCATTTCATTCTGTTAACATTTTCATTGTGTAAAATTGCTGTAACATTTATGTCATTAAGTGACTATGGAAGGTACAAAGCTTAAAATTTAGCTTATTATAAATCTAAACTATTATTTCATCATCCTGATAGAGTTCTTCCACCACACCAGGGTACACTCAGCTAATACGTCGAATAGCATTTTCAGAACATGAAAGTTCAAACCATATTTCATATCCTTTGAACTCATAACCCTAAAAATACTTTATAAAAACCATCAGGCTTTTATAACGACGGGAGAAATAAATTAAATGCATTCATTCGTGCAGGGAATTTAATATCTCCCCACACAACGTTGGGCAAGTCAGATAGTGTTTAATAAACTGGATTGATTCGATTAGCTTTACATTTCATTTTGTGTTTTATGTGATTTGTTTTTCCTGGCGCTCGCATCATATGCTCTAATTAAAATCCAATTAACCTGTACCTTGTGTTACAGCCTCGTGCTTTCTTTAAAGTTAATAATCATATTTTCATCGATGAAATGGGGCTGGAACGAATGTGAATGAAATTGAATTCCAAGAACTGGACGAAATTCTGGAAGCTTCCTAAAAATAACATCAAAATAATATAGCATATAGTTCATTATATTGGCTGGAGTGAAGTAAGCAATGCTAAGGAGTAAACAAAACATCTATATTCTCGCCGCACATGTGTGCGGCTTTTTTCGTTTCAATTGTCAATATCGTGGACTTAAAAAAACTGCTATTACACTTGTGAGTTACAATTTATAATTGGTGTTTCTGAATATCAGCTCTAGAAACAGTAACTACGATGGCTGTTCAATAATGATCACAATTTTTTTGACAACGTACCTTTACTCATCCTCATAATTTTGATGATCCTTCTCAAAATAGTCTCCCCTGAATGCGATACGCTTGTCCCAGCGTTCTGCCAGTCTTCAAAGACATGCTGGAAACCATTTTTGAGAGATCCTTCAAAATCGCCTCCGCAGCCTTCACCACTGCTTCTGATAATCGATAATGTCTCCCACGAAGATGTTTCTTCAAGTTAAGGAATACAAAAAAGTCAGATGCGGCTAAATCCGGACTCTAGGGAGGGTGAGGGATACACTTCACGTTGATGTTTGCAATATATTCAGCAACAACATTGGCAATATGCGGCCGCGCATTATCGTGGTGCAGCATCCAGCCTGCTTCACGGAAATGTGGTCTTCTGTGCCTGATATGGACTTGCAATGTTTTCAGGACATCCCTGTAGTATTGTCCAGTTACTGATGTGTGTGTGTAGGTACAACATGCTGATAAACCATTCCATGAATATCAAAGAATGAGATGACCATAATTTTCCCAGCAGAAGCAACCATTTTTGCATTTTTTGGGGGTTGGTGATAAAGGAGATTTCCACACTGAGCTTTGCTGTTTGCTCTCAGAATCAAAATGAAGTAGCCAAGTTTCATCAGCAGTGATTACGTCTGAAAGTAACTCCGGATCTTCCTCTAACATCAACTTTAACTGCATACGAATGTCCTTTTGTTCAGTAATCAACACTCTTGGAACCCATCGCGCACATACACGTCTCATGTGTAGTGTTTCTGTCACCAACGTGTGAGTGGCACCCAGTGAAATCTTTAGTATTTCAGAAAGTGATCTTAAGGTAATTCGTCGTTCCTCTCTCACAATGGCAGCAGCAATGTTGATGTTTTCTTCCGTAAGAGCAGTTACTGGAGCACCGGTTCCACCTTCCTTTGAAATTGATTGTCTCCCCTCTTTAAACATTTTAAACCACCTTCGAGCTGTGCTGTAGGGAAGAACAGACTCTTCATATGCCTCCTGTAACATTGTATAAGCCTCAACTGAAGATTTGTTGAGACGAAAGCGGAATCTCAAAGCCACATATTGTTCCTCGCGTGTTACCTCCGCTGCAGCGGTAGGCGATACTGAACATGTCTGAACTTATCTGGTTTTCAGAGGCCTATATTATACCTTGCCAAATCTTCAACTTTTAATTCCCTTTTGAAACAATTTTTACATTGTGAAATTGTAAGTGTTATTGTGAAGTTTTCAATTGTAATATTGATTTTGCATTTTAAATTTGCTACGTTAATTTTGTAATTCCTTGTAATTTCTGAAAAGATCTGAATTCCAGACATCGGAAATTAATTGTCTAAGCTGAATTAACGTTTGTTAGATTCACAAAAGCTCGAGAAGGGATGAATCGATTTGCCTAATTTTGGTTTTGAAATATTTAAGTTCATTGAAGGTTTAAAAGGCGAGAAAAAAAAACTCTGAAGTGATAATGGATCGGGTTATTAACTAAATGTAAAGTTACACACGTAAACCTTTACGGAACAAATACACCTTCTTTTATTTTCGACAAACAAAAGCATTACAAAGTAGAAAGATATTCCACTCCTTGCCAAAGTCTTCAAAGCTATTTCACTTAACATATTTTATTACATACGTTTATCGTTTGTCATCACGTCTGAAATGTTTATATGTAGCATGATATATATTTTTCGAAGATTAGACACAAAACTGATTTCTGAACGCACTATAACACTATAAATACTTGACCACAGATGATTGTCAAGTATCTTAAAGGGGGAAAATGTCAAGAGTGATTAATCTTTGGATACCTTCTTTATAATTTGTCTTTGTGAATTTGTGAACTGAATTCAATTGACATAAAATTAATTAAATTCCTTTATGACTTTGTCAAGTTCGTGTAAACGTTTTTACTATGCCAAGGAGAAGACGACCTGACTTAGGTCGCAACCACGACTGTGCAATGGAACGAGACTGTGAAAAAGTAATGAATAACGTCATCGAAGCAACAATCAAGGGAAAGTACAAAGGAGATGTTAACTGGATAACTTGATTCCGCGTATCCATTGGATGATTCCAATGGATTTACCTTTTAATTTTAAGCGTTTACAGTTTCCATTCGTTTGGCCTTTGTGATGACCATAAATAAATCTCAAGGGCAGTCTTTGGAAGTTTGCGGTATCGACTTGGAGTTTCCCTGTTTCTCTCACGGACATCCATACTTCGCGTGTTCGCTCGTCGGAAAACCATCTTTATATATTTACGAAAAAATTGTTTATCAGAAAGCTTTAAATTGATTAACTTAATTGTAATTGTTTTGCACTTAAGCTTCGCCCCAATTGCAGAATAAATAAATAGCTAATCCGAATTTGTATTATTTCTATAGATAAGTTCCGACAACTTTTATTGGTGGTATGAAGTTCACCGGATAATCTAGTGACTTATAAATGAATGACTTTTAATTGACTTCTTCTCCGACTTTGTTATTAATTTGTGCTTCTTATATTACTCACCTATTTTAACGTACGAAAACTATTAACCGCATCTATTTATCTAACTTGCTATAATTTCTTTATAAACTTATTAATTTTACCATTCTATAATTCCGATATCTATTTCTTGATATCGACCTAGCCGATATTCCTCTTAATTGCATATATTTTATTGTTGTTATACGACACTTACGAGATCATAATTTATTATTTTACATTTGGCGAGAGTTTAGAATTAAAAGTTTCTCACCCCATGTAAAAAGGGGTACTTTGTGAACTTGTTAATTTTTGAAATGGACTGTTGTTCTAGCTGAGGCACAAGTTACGGTGCCATCGATCATTTCCGTAGCATTTACCGCTGTTCGTTTCATTTGTTCCCACGTTATAAGAAGTAGTACACGTTGAAATGTCGCACGACCCTAACATAATAGGGACAAAGTTCAGGTGGTGCGTTACGATAGGGAAACGGTCCGGAAGTGTTCAGAAACTCTGTAATTAGAGCAACTGGATATGGGTCGTAAAGCAAGGGGGCAATGAAAGAGGAGAGCAAAAACCGGAAACGTTGGAAGGGATGCAGTATTCAGTTGCATGGAGGGTAGCCTGTCTGTCGTACAACAAACACGCGCTTTCACGTCCTGGAGTGTTGCATTACACTGTGCCGATACATTTGTCGACATTTTTTACTTTCTCTTTGGTAGCGTGTCTACCTCACGTTCAAGGGGTCCCGAGTTCGAATCTCGGTCAAGGTGAGTTATCTGGATAAGGGCTTTTCCGGGGTTTTCTCTTATCCTGATAAATGAATGTTGGGTGACTCTAAGCTCTATGGACCCTGGATTCATTTGAGCATCATCCAATATAACTTACGTTGGCGGACGTTAATTTTCTCTTTTTTTTTCTTTTTTTTTTTTAAAAAAAGGCAAGTAGGTACCGGCCTACTAAAAAATTCGGGACAAAAATATCAAGTTTATACATGTTTTGGGGCCCCTGAATGAAAGCTTAAAGATATCGACATATGCTTGTGTATGAGTGTAACTAAAAGATCTGTTACATTCACACTACTTCTGTACGCATTCTTCAGCGAGGTATCTAAGAGGCGGTTGAAGCATGAATATCCTGTAATACCAGGGGTTCATACATGGAATGCCATTTGGTTTTTGTTTAATAAATTTTTCAATTTTTCATATTAAACAAAGAAAACACCTTTAGCACATAGCTTGGAATGTATTTTAATGGTTCCTAGGTTTTGTAATACATATTACTTAAGGAACACTTCCAAACTAGAGTAAACACAAAATTTGACATTTTTGAGTCTTAAGATTTTGGGGTACAAATATGAAATAGTCCATTTGTTTGAAATCTGTTGGAGTTAAATCAAGTAATGGAACATTAAGTATACATTATCAAAGGAGACACTATAAAATATAAAAATCACTTTAAGAAAACACACAAAAAATACAAACTATCCCGTTTTAGTGATTAAATTTCATACTCAAAGCAATTTCACTTGCAAAAGTCACACACACTTTGTCCTCGCACATTTTCTTTGACACTTGTGATTGCTTGCTGCATAGCAGACTCCTCCCAGTGTAACGGCCGCGCCGTGGCTCAGTGATTAGACCGCTTGGCTCTCATCAAGGCGTCTCGGGTTCGATCCCAGGCGACCGCAAAGTGAGATTTGTTGTGGACAACACGGCGCTGGGGCGGGTTTTCTCCGGGATGTCTGGTTTCCCCCGCCATCTCATTCCAGCGGTGCTCCATCTTCATCTCATGTATCATCAGTGTCATCGCCTGCGGTGCCGTATGTAGTAAAAGCGGGCGTTAAACACTACACATTTCATTTCCTCCCAGTGCTTTCGGCCTCGAATTATTCTTCCTTCCTGAAGCAATACTTTAAAATAAAATAGGTTGTTAAAGTAGGGTACAAATGTGGAATACTAATATCAGTATTAGTGACACAACCATCTTGAAATTCAGAAGTTCAAATAAAATCTTAAAATAATTTTATAGGGACAACAATCATGCCATTTTACAGGTTAGTGTGTTAACTAAATGTCAGCATAGAAATATATTAACAATTTATGTACTATAACAATAATAAAATGAAGATAACTAACTTGCAACAATTTTTCTTCCTACTAAATTCTTTCTAAGAGCTCCACTCACTCGTAATGGCTGCCAACTGCAATATGAACGTATTACAAAGTAGTCTGAAGTTCCTTAAAGCAGTTTACAAGAAGCTCACTATAGTTCAGCACTTACAAGACGTGAAATCACGGTATTCCATATTACCACCCCTATTCCACATTTATTCCATTTCTCCTGTTATTATAATAATTATTATAATTATTATTGTTATTATTAACGTGTTTTAACAACAGGGTAAGAGATATCCGATGACAAACAAAGGAAATATTTAAATTATGTTCAGTTACATGACACAGTATTGCACCGCCGCCTCCAGTTATGACCCTTTGTCACTGGACAGCGACTGAGACCAATCGCCACCTACAGTGTCAACGAGGAACTTATCAAGTCCGACGGACTCGGAAGTTTAGCCGACTTTTTCCTCAAGCAACTCTCGAGTTGCCGTGCAAATAGATTACCGAACAACTTATCAATTTAAGATTGCGTAAGTACCTTAGTATGTTGTTTTACTTGTTCCATTTATTCCCCGCCTTTAACTCCAATGGTCATATCGGCGGCCGTTCTACTTTGGAACATATCGAAGGTGTTAGCTCGTATTCGTTAGGTTTTAATCATTAGATCACACACATTTGGACTCTCATTCATACTTGCAGATTCTTGGGAATATGAATTATCTTGGTGGGAGAAAAATGCCCACCCCCACTGCTGGGAATCGAACCCGGTATCCCTATCACGGCAGGCAGGTGCTCCACTGACTGAACTATGGGACCTGCCTAATATTTCTTGTTTAAGTTGTTTTTATGAGAAATATCGAATGCCTTCAGTTCTGTCGATAGTCCTTAAAGTTCTCTTATTCGAATTCGGTGGTCCCAAATGTCCTTGCTGTTAACGGGTCCCTATAACCCCCCACACTCATTAAATCGAAATAAACTGCCACTTTTTTGCATCTGTAACGTAAAGTGTAACGTAAATATTTATGTTTAATATTAAGATAGAACAAAAGCCTTAGTAGAAACAGGTTTTCGAAGAGCGGGTAATGCCGGTGCATGTTTTGTGACGTTCAGTTACGTTGCCGGCTGTTTAAGCGTAGTTATTCAGACAACTGCCAGGCAGTTCCCAGGTCGTTGCGCGGCTGGTCTTAAATGAAATGGAATTCTAGTATTTAATGTCCTTTTTACTACATGCGACACTGCAGGTGGTGACTCTGATGATACATGAGATGAAGATTCCGGAGAAAACCCGCCCCTAGCGCCGTGTTGTCCATTACAAATCTCACTTTTTGCAGTCGCCTGGGATCAAACCCGGGCCGGCCCGGCGCGGCCCAGCAAGTATGAATTTGCAATTGCTTGGCTACACGAGGAGAAGCAGCGAACGCACCTATACATTGATGGAAGCCAGGTATATTAGCAGGCAATAAACCTGTCTGGATGAAATATACCTCTCCCTGTCAGAGCAATTTGTTAGGCCCCTACTCCAATTTTTGTTTTATGCAAACGAATTCTCTGCTTTCATCTTTTTGCCGTTCGTTCTCTTTTACATTTACACACTAATGGACTGGGTAGCAGTCTGCTCCAGATAATCCTGCTTCTCATCATCGCTGCCTTCTCTCGGGAGATGATGATAACTGCGTGCTTTTTATTGCTGTTTCAATAGCTGCTTGCAGTGCTGCACCGAGCCAAACTCCACCACCCAGCCTTATGTGTGCACTCCTGGGGCCTGTTTCACAATGTTTACAATCCTTCTCACTTGTAAATGTTTTAACTTGTATAAAATCTTATGTTTAACGTTCACTTGGCTTTCTATACCATTCTCCAACAACATATTCTCACAAAAGCTACCGTTACTCGATATTCGATTCTCGATACCGATACACGTGTTCCACGATACCCGATACTTCGAGCGCCATTTCTACTAATATTAGATTGTCTCATAACTAATGGCAGTTCTTTGATTTTGGTGTTTTGGAAAATTTATTAGGTTTCTTTGGTTTGGCAATGCTATTTACAGGATGCCATGGCTAGTGTGGCGTACATTGCGAGCAAGTATCGGTCTTCAATTGTTAATGAACAATCACAAAATGGAGATAAAGTCTGAACTTAGGTCGTTCTAAAACACTATTGGAAACAAGATTATAACGCTGTTGCCGCAGCTAGAAGAATATGTGAAGTGGAAGGAGAAGGTGTCGTTAGTGAACGTGTGGCACAGCGATGGTCCCAACGTTTCAACAATGGAGACGAAAACAATGCAGATTTACCACGTTCTGTAAGACCTAAAGTAAAGAATATTGAGGATACACGCCAAGATTTGCGAAAAGTGCCCGTAGGCCTTCAGAAGAACTTGGTGCATCAAAAGATACCATACATCGCCACATTAAGACACTTGGAAAATCATAGAGAAGCTGTACATCTGTACCTCATGAACGGTTGAACGTAGAGTGGATATTATGTTTTCATTAAGCGACTGTTCAGATGTATTATTTTATCTTGACAGGAATCCTGCGCGTTAGGGATGAGTAGCAACTGTGGTGGGGATAGTGCACCTATCGCCACAATGCATCCCACGCGTAAGATTACGAGAGTAGAGGGCGGTGCATAAGGTGTCTAAAAATAAATTCTATTCTCGAAGCCAGTTTTGCAGCTCTTATAAACTAAGTTGTAATTCTTACTATGGTAGTAATCTCCACGCTTTTGTTGGATCTTAAATAGTACATAGCCATTTGGAACAAAACCCTGTTCTCCTCCAGCAGGCATGATAAACAACTGTGGGCCTTTCAATATCGCTGCAGAGTCCCTGTAACGTATTTCACTCCAGGCATATGGTCCAGTATGTGCTGTATTTATATAAGTTTCATCCATATAAACTATATAAACTTCACTTCGATATCCCCGAATATTTCGTAAATACTTAAAAGTTTTTGCACGTATGGTGCGATGTTCGATTAAAATTTGTCTGTCACGCTTAGCGTTTTTTTTTTAAATAATCCTAGCTTCAAAAGAACTCTTCTTAATGTTCAGACACTGCCTTGGAAGTCAGTAGAATTTTTAGCTTCATAAGCCCTTTCTTCAAAGTTGGTCTTTGTTTTTCTGTGCTTTAAAAATATTCATATTTCGCCTAACTACTTCTGAATTAAAACATCCAAATTAGATTTTGTGCATGTTCTTAATCTTTGTTTACTGGGCACATAGAAGGACGTTGTTGCACTAGTAGCAATGGCTTTTGTTTCCTTAAAAACTCTCCTAAACTGCTTTCAGACACAACTGTTGCCTCAGATACCCTTCCCAAGATTTTTATAGCTGACCCAGACCATTGTTCCTTTTTAATAAATCTATGGATATTGGTTATTACTTCTCGTGTTTTAAATGTAGCACTTTGTGTCCTAATGTGCTGCTAGGAGGCGTTATTTATAAATGCTCTCTTGGAACCAGGAGACAAGCAAATTTTGAAACAAGATTTAGTGTTACCGAGTAGCTCTGCACGTGTTTACTTGCTCGCAACTGGTACGCAACTGACCTGCCCTCCCCTCCAGTTGCAACCGTTCTGAGGTGGACTCGTCCAGATACCACTTCGCATCGCTCTGCACTTTTCAAGATAAAAAAATACATTGCTTCCAGAAAGGTGTGTATTATCACGGCAACAGGCATAAAAGCTTCGGCACAAATAAGGAAACAGTCGGCGGATAAAGTTTCATGGTAATAATGAGCCTTGCTAAGCAGTTAACAATAGCGCGTTTAGTGTAAACAGATAGCGCCGACACGGAAGATAACTGAGGCAAAGGCCTCGCCGGCATAGATTAACTTACGTTTCTCGAAGGTGATAGAATGTTCCAATTACGTCATTTTGGTGATTGACAGAACAGTCTGAATGTGATATATAAAGGATTGTGACACTCCAGCAGGACAGTAGTAAACAGAGTAAGCTGTTGTAACGAGAGCTAATGTAATCAGCTGTCACGGTTTGTTATTGTCATCGACCTTGGAAAATTGTGTTGTTATGTGATGTAATGTTGTTACGTGAGAATTGAACAGTGTATCTCTACGGAAATAAAGGAGATTTTAATTTCTGCAACTCGGCCTTTTAATTCTACGAACTCACAAAGTCAGAGTATTATGAAACTATCAAAATATTTGGCGCACTTCCTAATGTCCTTAAAGAAAAAATTGATAATTTCGTTGCTTTTAAAAATGCTGTTAGAGAGTACCTTTGCTCAAAATCTTTTTATTCTGTACAAGATTATCTAA
The DNA here is from genome assembly GCA_030765055.1 of Mantis religiosa. Lineage (NCBI taxonomy): Eukaryota > Metazoa > Arthropoda > Insecta > Mantodea > Mantidae > Mantis > Mantis religiosa. The sequence continues at coordinate 46,853,367 of CM060947.1, forward strand.
ATGACGAATTATCCTGATAATGCTTCTGTAGCTCTATAAGTAGTATCTAACTGTCCCAATGACAAATCATTACCAATAAATCTTTGATGCATGTTGAAAGTTTATCTTTAATGTATATGTATTTAAGAAATAACAAGAATGGTATCCATTGCAAAAAGGTTCAGATGTACTGCCATAAGCCAAGTGAAAGCTGATTTAAAAAGTATTTGAATTTTTATCATATATAATTATCCCTGCTTTGTTTTCCATATTGTTGTTCATATTGCCTGTATACTATAATATGTGTCTTATGTTAACTTTTCAAGTGTGTATATATACTATTAAACTTTACAACTCTGGATATGTTCAATGTTCACAGCCTTTTCTGGCTACAAGTGAACCTACTGAACGCAAATCAATCTAATCTAATGCACCGCCACGCCGGCCCGACTTGGTAGCGTAGATGGTAGCGTGTCTGCCTCACGTTCAACGGGTCCTAAGCTCGAATCTCAGTTAGGGTGAGCTACCTGGATAAGGTTTTTCCGGGGTTTCTCCTTATGCTTTAAAACGAATGTCGGGTAACTCTAAGCTCCATGGACCCCGGACGCATTTGAGTATCATTTCACCAATTTCATTCATTGTCCGATACGACTTAACGTTGGAGGACGTAAATTACACAAAAAACCGCCACGCCTTGATGACGTTATACATTGCCAACAAAACAGTGGCGCCCACCTCCAAGTGAATTCCTATCGTGGTCGACTAAGATAACTTGAAGCGATCTGCTTAAACATTTATGTGCCTCGTTATGGACTGGACTAGACAAAGCTATGGAGGGGATTCGACACGAACGTCCAAATTGGTTGTACCAATGTCCGCAAGTGGGAGGAAGGATAAGGCGCGAGGAGGCAGGATGCCAGTCCCTAGGAGCCACGACTATTTACCAGCTGGAAACTGGAGTACAACCGGCATCCCATCCTACTGGGTCCTGAAAGGTCCCCACCAGACCAGGTTCGGAGATTGGACCATCTTACCCGAGCAGGAAGTTTGTAAATTTCATCTTAATCAGAGTGACAGAGATAAAATTTTATATGACTCCGATTTCTTAATATATTATTTAATTGTATAATCTGGATTACAATTCACTCGAACTTTCTATCTTAATCAGTCACTGTAAATTACCTCCAACACATGGATAAATCCTTATTTTTAAGTTAATATTTGTAGCGATATAACAGGTCGTCTCGTTTCTCGATGATTAATCAGCCCCAAAGTTGGGAGCGATCTGTGACCGTCCCTCTTAATCACTGCAGGTCGAATTGTTTCTTGATGGCTGAGTTTGATTAACTATATAATTTGATTGTATAATCTGGCGTCCACTCGTCACTCTTACGAATACCGAATAATTCTTTTTGACGATTATTATGGGTTTTCAGTTACAAAACTTTTATATTCACCGCGACATTTTTCCATCGTCATGAAGCAAGACTGAAGAACATATATCTATCTCAAGATTATTGATTTTCCATAACTATCGTTACTCCTCTATTAATTTTGTGATTGGCCGATGTATTGCTACGTCACTGCATTACGTAATACAATTATTACTACGGCCAATCACAAAATTACACACATATTTGTTTTTAATATTGTCATTACATGGCCTACTAAGTCATATCAGAAAACAATATTCATATAAACAATTCTAACTAAAACATATCGTCACAAGTTTCACCAAGAGCATATCATCCTGCCATGCACCGCCGAGGCTCCCGCCGACACTTCTACCCTGAAAGAGATCACCAGATGAGAGATGATGTGAAATGATAATGGAGATGAAATGTAGGGGCAGGAAATTCAGAGGATGTAATTAATCTACCCAGCATTCGCCTGGCGACCCTTAAAAAACCCCAAAAAATCCATATGTCAAGTAGGCCGACCACAGGAAGCCAACCCGGACCTCCCAAATGTGGGCCAGAGACAAAGCGCGTGAACCATCCCGCTCGGTGTGCCTTGTTATGACTAAGGGTATCGATTGCTGTTAGTAGCCAATGTTTAAGTAATGAACTAATGACAGGTTTGTCCCTGAGCAGCGCAGTTTATGTTTAAGGATGCATGATGTTATCCCCTAACGCCGTCTGATGATCTGTTGGTGATTCAGTCTGGACGTGGGCCAGCATCCGGATATGCTACTATTTTGATTTGTTTACATCCCGACGCAAGGCTGCCATTGACGACGCTCGACGCCCACGGACTGTCGCCTTCACGTGACCTTGAGAACATTTAAAGACGATTGGCAGCAGAGTGACATTTGCATGTTCCCCCTACGCTGGAGTTGCATTAAGGAAATGTTTTCTTTCAATACCACTTCCAAAGAAAATACATCTCTCTTTATAAACTTTCAGTGCATGTGTTTATTTAATTTCAGCATCATTCAAGCATCCAAGTAGACACTCCTCTCGTGATTTAAGGTTATAACATTCACGTTTAAGTACTTGCTATGACAAACAGAATGTAGATCTTGAAAATTCTTTTTAAAAAAAGCATGTTACATTCTCATTTTCATTGAATATATGCAATTTACTGATTTGTTACCTATACATGGTATTCTCTAACCCCTCTCCTACAAAATATCCTCACAAAACCTTATTCTAATCAACACAAACATTTTTAACAAATAACTGCATTACACATTCCTTTGGAGGCACAAGAGTGATAGGGAATCTTTAACATGTGGGCTACTTTGTGCTTGATTTCGACATTCCTCACATAACATTAGGAAATAAAACATTAAAACAAATAAAAAAGAATGGCGACTTAGCATTCAACAATCCAAAGAAATAAAAAAGCCTGTCTCTGTAGGGTAGTGGTAGCGTGTCTGCCTCCCGTTCAAAATGTCGGAAATATATTTCTGTCAGGGTGAGTGTCTGGGCAAAGTATTTTTTCGGTATTTTTTTCTTTATTCTGTATGTCGAGTTACTCTAACCTCTATGGATCCTGGGCTCAATTGAGTATCATTTCATTCATCGTCCAATATGACTTAAAAATAAATAAATTTCTGGCGCGACAGCCCTATGAGAGCCAAGGCCTACCAAACCGACTGCCGGCCTCACGCCCACTTACGCACGGCAGAGGTGGGCTCATCCAACCGATACGGGAAGGAGATGTGGTCAGCATCTCGGCATCCCCCAGCCTGGAGTTTGGTTTTCGTGACCAGGGCTGCTTACGTATCGTAAGCTCCTCACTTTCCTTGCAATGGTGAGTGGGCACCGGTCCTATATCCGGGACCTAAAATCCGCACCCCATGGTAGGGATGGGGATCGAACCCAGGCCGCTTTCCGTGACCTGGGACCAAGGCATGCTGCCTTAGCCCGCTACGCCACAGCGCAGAACCCAATATGACTTAAATTTACAACATTTCAGAAAGGTGGTATTAGAAAACGTTCCTGTGAGTCAGGAAAGTATAACTCAAAATATAAAAGTCAGATAAATGCCAAAGATACAACATGAAACACTTCCAACTCAGATTACCCTTTACATGGACATTTTTTTCTTCGAAATTCTTGATTTTCTAAAAAAAAATGACTCCTTAAATGTTATTTAAAATGCAACATGAAGGTGTTTTTCACGAAAAATAAAATTTATCTATAACTGGAGTTTGCTATAAATAGCCTCTAAAGTGCTACCCATTTTGTATAATCTGTTACTTTGATGCTTGAATTATTGACGGCATGACTAATAAATTTATTTAAAAAGTGAGAAGAAAATAAGTAAATAATTTTAAAAAATAATTTAAATACACTACGGTTAATATATAGTGTAGGAAGCATGGGTTAAAACTTTGTTAAGGAAAAAGAACAAATTAGGAAGGAAAATTATCTATTGAAGAAAAGCAATTAGTCATAAGTCAGTGCAGTTAAGACAGTTGGGTGTTTAGTGACCTCAGCCACAAGAAATCTAGTAGCTCAGTTTGGGGTAATTGGGAGTCGTGCGTTCAGAAATCGTAGAGAATCGCCTGTAGGAAAATTCTGAAAGTTAGAAACGGAAAAGATTTCTTAGAATTTAACAGTCACGGGGTAAAAAGTTTCAGCATGAGAATGAAGAAGCAACGTGTAATCTAGGAAGTTTGGTTAGGTATTGTTGAAGAATACCATGATTCAAATTTGATATTAATTTGACATTTCGTTTTAAAGTTTTTCTGTTCATAGGACTTCAAAACAGGTATTTACAATAAAACCTTGATATTTAACTTTAACGTAATACTTCCTGTACCTATTATAAACGGAGAAGAAAAGAAAATCACGTAAAACTTACTAAGATACACAATTTGCGTCATTTGTTTTTCGTAGAGTTGGCCGTTTTTGAAATATTCCTTGTTAGCATTTTCCTGACTACAAGTATTTCATCAGATAAAACATGTTTGAAAGTTTTAGATTCCTCTTTTCCCTTTTCCTTTGCATGAGCTCTTTGCGACAACTAACAAATTTTGTTTGCGCATGTTGCACGCAATGAAGCCAGTTAGCTTAGTTCGAAATTCTTTCTAATTACATTTTAGTAAATCTTTTCGTGAATGTTGCATTATTCCATTAGGGAAGATATTATTTAAGACAAAATGCTTATATTGCATATATAAATGCCTTACACTTATACAAGAACCTAAAACATTCTGGTTTTTCTTGTCTTGCGAGCTTAATATGTTAATGGTTTTTTCACATTGTAGCATAATTCTCCAGAAATCACAATTAACTCCAAATACTCCCTTCTCTGACTCTTACTGCATGTCTTTCTCACCCCTAGACTCTCTCTCTCTCTCTCTCTCTCTCTCTCTCTCTCTCTCTCTCTCTCTCTCTCTCTCTCTCTCTCTCTCTCGTGCAGTGGAATACTTTAAAAGGTGATGAGTATAAATCAGGAAATAGACTCACTGGATTTTTTCTTGTGGGGGATATCTAAAAATTAAAGATACAAGATTAGGCCACGGACAAAATACCTCGCACCTCGATCCAGCGCGAATCTTTTGTGTGGTGAAGGAATCGCAGGAGAATAATGTGGCTTCGTGAGTTCGTAGAATTAAAAATATTATTTGCACAAATTTAAAATGCGCTTTAATGCAGTAAACAGTAACTTCATACACCCCTTGCAGCAGTAAAAAGGCGTGATATACACAACAGCAGTCTTCAAGGTCGTCTCGTTCCACTGCCACACGTAAAAAAACAAAAGAAATTACTGCGGTACACTTAAAACTTCCTCTGCCACAATAACCATCACACAACCCACACAACTAAACAATTAACAACTGACTAGCAACTCACACTTTGCGGAGCTTTTATACCTCCAGTCATTGTTTTAGAATGCAGTCGATCGCTCGATAATAATCACGACGCAGAGAGAGAAAGCTCAAACTATCCAGACATATCTGTCACTTTCTCTCCCTCGGCAAGCGTCCAATTCGCGCGACACTATCTATCTCCTTCTTTCCTGCCCGCGCGCCAATCTCTGTCTCTTTACTGCGCATGAGCCCGACACTGGCCTGTTGCGGCTCCAACAAAAAATGCGATCGATGACAGTATAGTCCACGATTTTTTTTTGGGGGGGGGGACAGTTCTAATTTTACTTTTTCTACTGCTTGTAAAATCTCCACAGGTCCAGTGTGTCCATATTGAAATACAAATGACCTACTATTTTATACAAGTATTATTTAACCCAGATTCACGGCCTTCTTGAATGAGGCGATTCTGCAAGAAACCAAAGTTGGTATTACCGGCGTGTTGATAGTTTTTGGGCACTGAGTGAAAGAATTTCCTACTTCTAACACAACCGTGAACTACTAAAACGCCCACTTTTACTACCAACTGTCTAAAACATTATTTTACTTACATTTAGCAGAGCAAATGTTTGATATAATATCTGACAATGTCACCGATATGATTTGAAATGACGGAGAAATAAATTTATGAATGGTGAAAACTGAGCCGTCAATGAGAAAGTTTAATAAAAACATTGATAATTCCTGACTTTGACAGTTTTCTCCTCCAGCAGACCAAAACTCATTTTCACCGCAATATAAGGTTCCCCCCTCCATTTATATCCCACCTTTAACTGCTGCAATTGTCATATCGACAACCTTTAACCTTTGGAACTTATTGCCTGTTGGCAGTGGCGTTAGGTCATGTATAGTGGGTTCTGTTGGGGTTTTGTACAGTAAATCACACATTCACACTTGCATATTCCTAGGAGGATAGGGAATTCTTGGCTAGAGACAAATTACTAACTCCAGCCGGGAGTTGAACCCAGTGCCCTTTGTGCAGGCTACCGACTGAGCTATGTACCAGCAATATAAGGTATTATATTAAAAACTTAACTATGCTTCAAGAAATGATTATAATAGTTATTTATGGGACTTGCGAGTTGATGTTTATTAGCGAGTTAAATAATAGCGTCAAGAGCATGGTAAACTTCAAACCTCGCTAGCATCATACGTCATGTCACCGGTCGCATTATTTCGTTGGAGTTGCGACAAGCCAGCCTGGGCAGGAAAGAAAGACACAGATAGTGCCCCAAGCCACATCTGGTGTGTAGGCGAGCGCTGGGCGCTTGCTGAGAGAAAGAGAGACAGAAGTGGGGAGAGAAAGAGATAGAGAGATGTCTGGATAATTCTTTGCCTCTCTTGCCACCGTGAAAGGCCTTGAAACGTCGGCGGCTTTCTGGAACAGAGAGTTGCGAGTCAGTCAGTTGCTAGCTGAGAACTGTTAATTGTGTGTGTGTCCAGCTATTTGAAGTGTACCGGAAATGATTTATTTCATTTGTTTACGGGTGGTGAAGCAACCAGAGACTGCGTTCGTGTATGATACGTCATTTTAGAGCCTGTAAGGGGTGTACCAAACGTCTTTATACTGAAATAAGGAGCATTTTAAATTTCATCAAACAAGGCTTTTAATTCTACTAACCTACAAAGTCACAATTCTAATTTTACTTTTTCTACTGCTTGTAAAATCTCTACAGGTCCAGTGTATACATATTGACATACAAATGACCTACCATTTTATATAAGTATTATTTAACCCAGATTTACGGCCTTCTTGAACGAGGCGATTCTGCAAGAAATCAAAGTTGGTATTACCGACGTGTTGATAGTTATTGGGCACTGAGTGAAAGAATTTCCTACTTCTAACACAACCGTGAACTACTAAAAAGCCCACTTTTACTACCAACTCTCTAAAAACATTATTTTAAGCAGAGCAAATGTTTAATATTGTATTTGACAATGTCATCTATGCGATTTGAAATGACGGAGAAATAAATTTATGAATGGTAAAAACTGAGCCGTCAATGAGAAATTTTAATAAAAACATTGATAATTTCTTTACCAAGTTTATCGTACTATAAAAAGTGTAAATATAGGTTGAAGGTGTATCTGGATTAATAAGAAATAGGTAGAAAACGAGTATTTTTAACAGAACAATGGACAGAGGAATTCATATGATCCGAATTCCTGACGCCCGCCTCCGTAGCGTAGATGGTAGCATGTCTGCCTCACGTTCAACAGCTCCCAAGTTCGAATCTCGGTTAAGGCGAGTTACCTGGATAGGGATTTTCCGGGGTTTTCCCTTATCCTGAAAGACGAATGTCAGGTAACTCTAAGCTCCATGGAACCCGGACCGATATGAGCTAACGTTGGAGGACGTAAATTCCCCCCCCCCCAAAAAAAACCTCCTCCTTACGTGTTTGAAATGTATTATTGATATTCCTTGCTATATCATAGAAAGAGTAGGGTATTTTGGGGGGGGGGCAAATAGTGACCCGCTTTTAAAAACGTGACTCCTGATATGATTTTCTCTACCCCCATTGTAGCAATAATAAAATATGCAATGAAATTATTTCTACAAATTTTTATCTCCATAAACATGCAGTGGACAGAAAAGTAAGCTTTTTTAAGAATAGTCTGCAACCGATATAAAAATAAACGATAAACTATACACCAGGACATAATATAAGTTAGTATATAGTTCTTTAATCAAAATATAAAGTTAGTAGAAACAGCGAATTTATAAACTTTCTTGGACGAGTAGTTTAGTATCCCTGCACGGCGGAGATTATGTGTGTATTCATTGTACTTCCCATGCCAAGAGGCTTTACAACTCTTGTAAAGGTCTTTTGTTGCGCGCCGACCAAATAAACTGGCTTTGGGCTATAAAGGCTGCGAGAAATGTGATTAAACACGAAAGGGATAAGAGAAGAAAGAAATGAAAAACCTGCTTGGAAATAAAAATAAGTAAAATAAATGTTACGAATCAAAGCAATACTTCGCAATTGTTAAAAGTTCGAGAAAAGTAATACCCGAGTATAGAATTCCAGTCCTCTTTGTTCTACATGCATTTTAAGTTATACACTTTTTGTATAATTTTGCGTATCTCTTTTATGGTGTAATGGACAGGGACGTTGTGCTTTGGTTCCTTGCCACAGAAAGCCTAGGGGTTCGATCACCTCTTGTGGATGCCCCTTCAGCATCGTGAGGAATTTGAGGAGCTACGATACGCAGCGAATCCTGGTCAAGAAAGTGAGCTTTCCGGTTGGCGTGCCGTGATGCTGACCACATCTCCTTACCGTATCGATTGGATGATCGCCCACCTCTACCTTGCGTATATGGGCGTGAGGCCGGCAGTCGGGTTGGCAGGCTTTGATTCTCTTGCGGGATGTTATGCTGTAGATTATATATAGGTATATACCTATACAATCTACAGCATATGTATATATGTTTTATATCTCTTTCTCTTTATCACTTATAAAAGATTGCACAAAAATATCTTCAAAATGAAGTTTGAAAACTAAAGATTATCATTTTATTTGTATGTTTTATGTAAGTTCATAACATATTAACGCAGTTTATACGAACACAAAAGTTCAATTATTTAAATACAAAATTAGCATATGATCTTTTAGCAAATTAAAAATATATTTGCATATTTATCTATTATTGAGGAAGTTATATTGTTGTGTTTACAGCTGTTAATGAAAGACTAACATACTGTATATATCTGGAAATATGGTGCGATCCATATATACCTGAACCATTTCAATAGGCCATAACATTTGAACCAATAATAGGACACACGTGCAACTTTGGGAGAATATATTAGAAACTGTAATATTACATTACACTATTTACATCTCAGAGAAAATGTTGGAAGTGTCCTTCACCAGCATCTATACATGTTTGTACTCGTCTTACTATATTCTCTGAAGTTTTATGGAGATGATATCGAATTGAGAGAAGGGTATTTCCAGCAAGATGGAGCAGCGTGCCATACATCAAATGACACCATGGAGCTTGTAACCAGTTTCTTTGATAATGAAATAATCTCAAAACCTCTTTGGCCCCCTAGATCCCGTGACCTAACCGCACCGGACTTTCCTTGTAGGGGTATCTAAAGAAATAGAGTGTACAAGAATAGGCCACGGACAATTGATGTTCTCAAGGAATCCATTCGAACCGAAATAAGTAACATTGGCGAGGACACTCTCGCAAAACTTCAGAGAATATGGTGAGAGGAGTGCAAATATGTATAATAGATAGGATTTTAAGGAAGGAACTCGGTACGTAGACCAAGCTTGTCTTTTGTCCGGGAGAAGGAATGAGGTGAGATGAAACAGAGGACGGCCGTTCCAAGGAGTCGCGACAGTGCAGAGGGTGGGGTCCCTACACTTTACCAGTTGAAAACTCCCCTGCAGGCAAGGACAACCAGCATCCCTCCTGCCGCGTTCATAAAACAGCCCACTAGGTCGGCTCGGAGATCGGAGTCCATCCCGCCGGAGGAGAAGATGTTTACTCAGAGCACATCATCCTGCCATGCAATGCCTAGACTTCTATTTCCCCGAAATTCGGGGGGATGTAATTAATCTACCCAGCATTCGTCTAGAGATCCGAGAAAACTCCCGAAAAATCCCATGGGTCAGGAAGGTCACGGGAATCGAAACCGGGACACTAGAATGTGGGCCACAGACGAAACTGCCTTAGCAGTCCCGCTCGCTTATTCCAAAATAAGTCAATGGAACGATGAATGAAATGGGAGAAATGATGCTCAAATGAGCCCAGGGTCCATAGAGCTTAGAGTTATATGACATTCATCTTTCAGGATAAAGGAAAACCCCATTAAAACCTCACCCAGATTATGAGGGGGATGAAGTCCTGCGAGGGGTAATGGACCGGGTTATCAGCTAAATACAACACACAAACTTGTAACCGAACACATTCCATCTTTAATTCCAACAAACAAAAAACATTACAAAGTACAAAGATATTCCACTCCTTGCCAAAGTCATCAAAGATATTTCACTCGTCCCCGACACAGATAACTCAACCTGACCGAGATTCAAACTCGGAACCTCTAGAGTCTAGAATGTGAGGCAGGCACGCTGCCTGAACACTTCAGAAGCTGACTAAAGATTTCATTATAGCTTAAAGCTACTTTATTCCCATATTCCCATTATATCTACAGAGAATTATGTGGTAAAACCATTTATATAAATGTTTATCTTGATAAATATAAATGAACGTTTGCAAGAATAGTTATATGCTTCAAATGGGAAGTGTTCGCCCGTAGCGAATCAGATGCGTTAGCGCATTCGACGTTGCCACCTCGATACTTTCACGCTTGCGAGCCTTCTTGGCCCTAGATGTAAGGGAACGCAAACTGAATTTCCCAAAGTTTATAGTAATGCAGTTGTTAAAATCACAATTGCAACATGAATATTCGTATATTACGCAAATGTTTTAAATATTTAGTTTAAAGTTAATTATGATTGATGAATTACTTATTTTTTTAATCCAACGAAAATACCAGTGGTGCATCCGTATAGCTGTGAATGTTACTTACGTTAAGAGATAATTCGTCATTGTCACTGTCTTCATCGTCTGAGTACTGCAAATTTATGATGATAGGTTCCAAAATCTCGTTACGTGTTATTTCTCTCCAAAAGTCGTCTTCTTGTACAGATGTATTATTTTATCTTGACAGGAATCCTGCGTGGTAGGGATGAGTAGCAACTGTGGTGGGGATAGTGCACCTATCACCACAATGCGTCACACGCGTGAGATTACGAGAGGGGAGAGCACTGCATAAGGTGACTAAAAATAAATTTCATTCTCGAAGCCAGTTTTGCAGCTCTTATAAACTAAGTTGTAATTTTTACTGTTGTAATAATTTCCACGCTTTTGTTGGATCTTAAATAGTACATAGGCATTTGGAACAAAACCCTGTTCTCCTCCAGCAGGCATGATAAACAAATGTTGGCCTTTCAATATCGCTGCAGAGTCCCTGTAACGTATTTCACTCCAAGCATATGGTCTAGTATGTGCTGTATTTATATAACTTTCATCCATATAAACTTCACTTCGATATCTCGGAATATTTTGTAAATACTTAAAACTTTTTGCACGTATGGTGCGATGTTCGATTTAAATTTGTCAGTCACGCTTAGTGTCTTTTTTTTTTTTTTTCAAATAATCCTAGCTTTAAAAGAGCTCTTCTTAATGTTCAGACACTGCCTTGGAAGTCAGTAGAATTTTTAAGCTTCATAAGCACTTTCTTCAAAGTTGCTCTTTGTTTTCTGTGCTTTAAAATTTATTTACAGTTCGCCTAAATATTTCTGAATTAAAACATCCAAATTAGATTTTGTGCGTGTTCTTAATCTTTGTTTATTGGGTATAGAGAAGGACGGTGTTGCACTAACACCAATGGCTGTTCTTTCCTTAATAACTATCCTAAACTGCTTTCAGACACAACTGTTGCCTCAGACACCCTTCCCCAGATTTTTATAGCTGACCCAGATCATTGTTTCTTTTTTATAAATCTATGGATATTCGTGTTTTTAAATGTAGCACTTTATTTCCTAATGTGCTGCTAGGAGGCGTCATTTATAAATGCTCTCTTGGAACCAGGAGCCAAGCACATTTTGAAACAAGCTGTAGTGTTACCGAGTAGCTCTGCACGTGTTTAGTTGCTCGCAACTGGTACGCAACTGACCTGCCCTCCCCTCCAGTTGCAATCGTTCTGAGGTGGACTCGTCCAGATACCACTGCGCATCGCTCTGCACTTTTCAAGATAAAAAAATACATCTGTAGTTTATCTGATGTCTCATGCAGTTCTCCCAGTCTTGTGTTTCTTGTCAAGTTCCGTTCAACGTCAGTCAGTTTAAAAATATTATTTCTGTTTGCAACATAATTTGAGCCCATACACTCAATTGGATTGTTCTAGCAGTAGTAAGGGGGAAGGCGGATCGTGTCTCGTTGATCCAGGTGATACACATTTTCGTGGATTTTAGAGCAACTGAATGACACTGCTTTGAGCTCTCTACAGTAAATAAAGATTACGAACCATTCACAAACAAAAATATGTCACCAGACACGTTCTGCCAGGCCAGCAGGAAGAGTATTATTTTCTCTCACGGAATTCAATAAAATCTTGGCTTATTCAAAGTATTCGTTTTATCACGTCATGCCAAATGTTTAAGATTCAGTTCTGAGTAATTACAAACATACATGCCAACCAATAATGATATTTATTACAGTGCTTACGTCGCAATGCATTGTTATAATACAATGGTATCTGTTTTATTTATTTGTATTAGGTAAACTATATGAGATAAAAATATGAGATTTTTACGGTTATGTTAAATACATTACTGTCTACCTTTCTCGTGGGTCAGTTTTTGCAAAATCCCATTTGAAACACACAATAGTGCAAGAGTCATTTTGAGTGCAACTCATCTCCGCTGTTTTCTGGGATTTGCTGTACATATATAAAATCATATTTGAAGCAAGGCACAAGCATGACAAAACGGCGAAAGCATCGCACGTACTTAAAGAGCGTGAAGGATAAACTGTAAAGCAACGCTGTTTAACAAACCTCGCTGGTTGGAAGATTGCAGTGGATCGTGAAGAAATAAACCACGTTAAAACATTAATTAAAATAAGGCAACAGACATCAAAGAGACGGTAAATAACTAGTTCAGCTGTTCGATAGTATCGAATTTCAGCTTGAGCTAAGTGGTGGGGATAGGAGCCCGGAGAACCTGATATCGATTTTACTACACACAAGCCTGCCTCACAGCCTGGGCTTCTCTCATCTGTTTGTTTCTTTGATCTTCTATTTCTTCTTCGTCTCGTGCTTTGATACAGGCTTTCTTTTATTTCCTTCCTTTAATCTCCACTCGCGATTTATTTTGCTTTATACTTCGTTTCAATACTGTTTATTCATATATTCTTCTTTATATTTATTCATAACTTTTCTTTCTCTTCTTTAGATCCAGTTGTGTTCTGTTTATTTATACCTGTTTCTCTTACATTCTTAACTGCATATGTCCTCTGCTTTCTTATGTTTTACCTCTTTCTTCTGCCTCTTTTACCTAACTTTGTTTATCTGGCTGTTTATTTCTTCAAGCCGTTGTAGCGACAGCAGTTCAGGCTCGCAACCAAAGGTACCTCGTTTCGATTCTTATTCGATTTCGATGAGGGAAAACTGGTGTCCCTTCAATCCTTTAATAAGGAAGGCATTAACAAATCACCACAGTGCTGACAAAGAGTTGTCAAGTCGTCAAATGCACAGACTCGTGAGCGCGAAGTGCACGGTTCAAAACCCTCCATCACCGTCCTACCTAACAGGTAAACCCAATGAGGTGTCTACTTAATAATTAGACTGATATTGTAATTTTGACCTCACCCTTGATAGGCTAGAATAAAGTTCGTTGCTATCTCACTTCCATCCAGTAGGAATCCATTGATATTTAACTTAAGCCAATCAGAATATCTTCCCGATGAGGAGTGAATCACGTGATATGAGCTGGTTTCACTTTACTGTTGTGAACACCCTATTTCTGATGTCAGTCTAATTATAAAATAGACTAGCTTTACTATCGAACAGTCACATTGGACAGTCAGTTCGAATTTGCACATAAATTATTTGCCAATTTTAACAAATATAACATTTAAAGATTGCTAGAACAAATTTAAATTTCCTAGGTCCTTTTATAACCCAATAAAAATAAAATAAGATAGTATCTGCCGTGGAAAGTAGTCCAAGAAGACAATAGACAATAATTGAAGACAATAATTGACTACTCCATATAATTATTATCTCCAGGAATGCTAAAATTTTATGCAACAAATCCTAATATGCTGAAACAATTTGTATCCAGTCTGAGTGCGACTACAGCTGCACGAGTATTCAATAACTTGCTCAACAGGTGGCAGTCTCGAATATACGTAAAGCGATATCATCCGAATACTTTTTATATCGAATGTTTCAGTATTATCTATGGAAAAAATGGCAGGCAGGTGCCCCGTTACTGCACGAACGGATTTGTGGAGTGCGAGCGGCGAGCTGTCAATCACGTCAATCAAATGAAACGCAGTTAAGTGTTTAACAAAGTTTTTATAGAACCTAAAAAATGTGTTCCGGTGAAGTCAGAATATACAAAAATTGTATACTGCAATATTTCAACCACTGTAGCTATATTCACGCACCTCTCTTCTCTTTTACAACACATTTTTACAAAAGCTTAATCTTCTTGTTAATCGATATACAATTTGAAGTATAAACGTTGGATGCCAAGTTGAAATCTTTAAGTTCTCTGCTCGTTTTCGTAACTAATATTGTGAGCAATGAGATTGCTTTTTCAGGGTATGCGTGAGCATATTTACCTTAAATAAAGATTCCAGAATACTTGATACAAAATATTTAATGAATACTTCAAACACCTAATCTAAAGAGTTGTCGAACCTATCATCTTGAATATGATTGTAATAACAGGAGATTTTACCTGAATATGATTATTCCCAGCGATATAACCAATCACTGCGGTTGTTTTGGCTACAAATATTAAACTTTTATTCTGTTTCTGATGCGGAATGGACGCAAATTTGGTCCTAACTACGCACGTCTGTACGGTCATATCATCGCCGATGAAGATCTGTACTCCCTAATCACTATGGGAGACCTATCGAAATGTTTGCATTATGTTGTTTTACTAAAAATCTGAAAACAACCTCCCTACCAACGTTTCTTAATTAGACCAGTAACCTTCTATTTTCACTCAGTGGTCTACGATCTGCCGCATACACATCCCGCGAAAACCCTTCGCCGAAATCCAGTTCCTTTCACTTTCTCAGTAAACACTTAACTTGTCAATTAATATGTAAAAACAGAAGCTAATAACAGTGAAGCAATACAAATGTTACAATAAAATATAATTATATGCCCCAAACTTAACTTATTTTTTGAGAAAATTTATGAACTTCCCACAGAATTCAAGAGACTAGTTACGCGAAAATTTTTCGCATCTTCAGTCATTCTGTGTATTTCTGTTGTTATTGTTACAGCCGCTGTAAAAAGGTTAAAACAATTATTTATAAAAAGGAATGTACGACGTAAATGACGTTTCTACCCTTAAAAATAAAAGATGATTATAATTTTAAAGAATGTTCTTACCATCCTTGGGCTAATAAGAAGTTTCAATTTTTTTTAAAAGAATTTGCTATAATTTTGGTTCCTCAAAATAAATATAAAAATGTATCAAACTTTCCTAAAAAGAATAAAAGTTCCGATAGTAAAAATTTGCCATTTATCAATTTAATTGTTTAGATTGCGACCGGGTTTACAATGGAAGAACCAAACTTAGATTAGAAACCAGAATGGAGGAACAGTTTAGAAATATTAGGTACGAAAACAGACTGATAAATCGGCCGCGGCAGATCATATTCTGTCATTTTACCATGAAATAAAACCATAAATTAAATATTAAAGCAATTAAATGGTTGAAAAATGTAATGTTTTGGGAGAAAATATTGTAACGCGAGCGCTGGAACACCCTATGAAAGCAGCTGGGAGCGGGAGACGAGGGAGGTCCGTGTTAGCTACGCCCTCCCCTCGTTTGTCTTATAGTGGTGACAGTCGGTGGTGACGGAGGAAAAACATGACTGTGCCGTCTGTTCTCTTACACCTGGTTCTCGATCATTCTTTTACTGGAACATTCTCGCGGACACTGGAAGGCGGCGATATTCCTATATAAAGGGGGGGTTGCAGACAGTCAGTGAGTCAGTCAGTTGGTTAGTGAGTGTGAGCGAGGAGACAGTCGCAGTTCTTGGTGTAAGAGTTAGTCAGTGACGTGTTAATGAACGAGAAGATTGTGCAACGGAAGACTGTACGTAACTGGTATGTGCATCGGAGTTTATGTAATCGCGAGTACAAGTGAAATTGTAACGGACGAACTGGTGAATTGTAATTGTGTGCAGCAAGTAATTCTGTGTAATTGGCAAGAGTTTAACTGTAAGTCGGTGGAAATAAAGAACATTGTTGAGTTTGTGTAATTGGACTTTTCATTTCACGAACCCACAAAGTCACAATATTTATTTTAAAAGATAGAAATCGTGTAATGAATTTTGAAATACCGCAAATTGATTCTGCCTTTATTTTATTTTCAGAGTTTGTTAATAAAAATTATCTGTAACGCTTACAACAGGAAAAAGCAGAATGACTGAAGATGGGGAAAATGTTGGCCAAACTAGTCTCTTGAATTCTGTTGAGAGTTCATCAATTTTATTAAAAGTATAATTGTATGGAAAAATTATATTTTATTGTGATGCTTAACTCCTCATCAAGCATGCAACGTCAACCGAGTGGATTCCCAAGAATTTTCAGGACGAATCCAAGATGTTCACTAGTTACTTAAATCCCTGCTACTCACTCATTCCCATGTCTAGGTAAAACCTTACTCACTAACACATTAATATATCTATTGGAAATTAATTGTTCTTCCACACTAGCCGTGTGTAGGACGCACTATGAAAGGGTAGAGCCAGAATGAAAAATTCAATGCCATAGCCGGGATTTGAACCACTGATCTTCTGGTTTCCGTCGAGCCGCTCTAACCATTTGAGCTACTATGGCCAAAGTGCCAACATGACATTAAATTCTCCAACTGACTCGTGTTTCTCCCGTTAAACCACTAGGAGTTCTCATAAACACATGAGACAACTACCTTAATGGTGACTTACTATGCTGTAAGTGCTTTAAGGCCCGGGCTTTATAGTTCGGACCACTATTAGGTACAATTAATGGAAATTAATTGTTCTTCCACACTAGCCGTGTTTAGGACGCACTATGAAAATTCTTAAATATGTACACACATAGATTCTATTTCTTGGTTTCTTGATGAATTCCTTATTAATTCCTTATCATATATTATTAGCGTTTACTTGCTCCATATTCAAATACAGTTACCCATAATTTCGGTATCAAATTTCATTACATACTTACACATCTCATTTAGGTACTTATAACTTGAATGCAGATAGATTTTTCAAACATAAGGTGGGCCGCTTTTTGAAATCCCACGATCCTTGCACAACAAAGAGTATAATAGTTTGACATGCTGTATTCACAGGACTCTTTCTATTCATCTATATATTGACGTTTGTTTGTCTCGCAAAAACTCGAACCAATTTGCTTGATTTTGGTTTTGAAATATTTGTATAAGTGCAAGGAAGGTTTAAAAGGTTAGGGGGGGGGGGAACCCAGATGTGATAATGGACTGGGTTATTAGCTAAATATAAAGGTTCATACGTAAACGTTTATGGAAAACACACACACACACACACACACACACACACACACACACACACACACACACACACACACACACACACACACATCTTTCATTTTCAACAAACAAAAACATTATAAATAGTCGCTGATAACCTTAGTTGTTGTAAAGCGACCTTAAATAAATGAAACTAAAAAAAAAAGAAGATTACAAAATTCAAAGATATTTCACTCGTCCCCGACATAAAGTCGCCATTGATACCTCGACCGGATTAATTACATTACCCACAGATTTCTGTCACTTCACAGATGAAAGAGGAGCTTATTCAGCGTGTTTCTTGGTTCACTGAACGAGCAATATTGATGATAAAAATACGGATGTCGATGATCTCAATGCGATCATACAGAATTTTCCTTCCGGGGGAATTGTTTTCGTACAAATCAGTTGACACATATATAAACCAGGATGACATAGTCAACTAACTCACAGAGCTTTTAAATGCATTGCAATTGCCTGGACTGCAACCTCGGTTGACATGATGCTGAGTTACATTATGCAACCACGACTGTGCAGTGGAACGAGACTGTGAAAAAGCTAATGAATAACGTCATCGAGGCAACAATCATTAAGGGAAAGTACAAAGGATAGGATAGTTTGATCCCCTATATTCCAATTATTCTAATGGATTTACCTTTTGATTTTAAGCGTCTACAATTTCCCCTGCGTTTGGCCTTTGCGATGATTCTAAATAAATTGCAAGGATAGTCGTTGGAAGTTTGCGGAATCTGCTTCAAGTTTCCCTGTTTCTCTCATGAACAATTACACGTCACGTGCCCGCGCGTCGGAAAACCACCATCTTTATATATTTACGCACCATAAATAATACAAAAAAAGCTTTAAATTAATTAACTTAATTATAACTGTGTTGTGTATAAACTTCACCCTCAATTGCAGAATAAATAAATAACTAATCCGAATTAGTTTTATTTATATAGATAAGTTCAGACAACTTTTATTGGCGGTACTAATTCGCCGGGTCAGCTAGTTCTCAAATAAATTAGTCTTACACACGTTTCCTCTTCAACCTGTTTCATGTTAATCGAGATAAAATTTGCAGAAATCATCTTGTTGCTAATTTTCTTGTAGGTACAATTGAAATAAGGGAACAGAAATCATGTTTATATGAACAACTGAATGCTTTATAGATGATACATATATTAACATATCAATATTTCGTTTCATTATGCATTTAATGAAAATGGCAATACACTTTACAAAATACGGTTTTGGCCCGTACCCGGGACAGAACCAGGTTCTCAATGGGGCAAACGGGGTATATTAGTGTTTGTTTCTAATACATGGTACGCATGTTTAAATGTCCAGTTCATCATTTTCTATTCCGCGTAGCTTTCATGGACTTATCTGAAGTACTTCATGCATCTC
Organism: Mantis religiosa; assembly: GCA_030765055.1. Taxonomy (NCBI): domain Eukaryota; kingdom Metazoa; phylum Arthropoda; class Insecta; order Mantodea; family Mantidae; genus Mantis; species Mantis religiosa. The sequence continues at coordinate 46,872,384 of CM060947.1, forward strand.
ACCCAGCGTCCGTTCCTTTTGTAAATGCATATGACGCATTACAACGAAGACTTGCGGAATTGTTGTCATTCAGTAATTCAGTCTGACTTACTACCCGAATCATTCATTTCTGGAATTTAAGATTTCTTTGTGTAGAACAATTTTCTATATATTTGCCTTTTTTCAGTTTCTTGCTGCTTTCCTTTTTGGTGAAATCGTTTCTTTTATAATAATAATAATAATAATAATAATAATAATAATAATAATAATAATAATAATAATAATAATAATAATAATAATAATAATAATAATAATAATAATAATAATAATAATAATAATAATAATAATAATAATAATAATAATAATAATAATAATAATAATAATAATAATAATAATAATAATAATAATAATAATAATAATAATAATAATAATAATAATAATAATAATAATAATAATAATAATAATAATAATAATAATAATAATAATAATAATAATAATAATAATAATAATAATAATAATAATAATAATAATAATAATAATAATAATAATAATAATAATAATAATAATAATAATAATAATAATAATAATAATAATAATAATAATAATAATAATAATAATAATAATAATAATAATAATAATAATGACGATGACAATGATTTTTTTATTTTGTAATTTACGTCCTCCAACGTTAAGTGATATCGGACGATGAATGGAATGAGTGAAATTATGCTCAAATGAGCCAGGGGTCCATGGAGCTTAGTTACCCGACATTCGTCTTTCAGGATAAGGGAAAACCCCGGAAGAACCTTATCCAGGTAACTCACCCTGACCGAGATTCGAACTGATGATGATGATGATGATGATGATGATGATGATGATAATGATGATGATCAGTTATTATAACAGTCTTTTCTCTTGATTGTCTGGAAACAGGTTGTTCATATGTTGGAATTGGGATTCTATCTCTTGGTGACACGGAAAAGGAACATTTACCGATTGTCTTTATGAATATAAATCCATATTGAGAATGTAACCTAGAAAGATAAAAGCGGCGAGAAAATACACCAAACATTACATTAATTTATACTACATAGTCAGTTACTTTGAAAATATCTAAATGCATGGGGCTTGATGATTCTGCCCCAAACGGTCCTGCCCCTGTTGTCATATTTTAAAATACTCTGATTTCCCTTTTAACTACAGCTAACAAAGAACTTTCAAAGTATGTATTTAACACTAATGTCCGATTTCACCAACAGATGTTAAAATCGACGTTAGCAAATGTAACGTAACAACTGTCACAGCGCTAACAAAGCTGTTAAATTTCTTATATTTCACCAACCTTTTTTCTGAGAATGTTAACAAACACGTGTTAACGGCAAGAGGCTTGTAAATATTACAGCTATAGAAGGCTATGGATGAGTCTATTATTTTCTGAACGTACTGCGTTACGCATTTGTTTTCATTTTCGCCTTCACTCAGCTAAAAAAATTGGTGGGTGAACAAAATCGTAAGAGATGCCGTGGGTCAAATTTCTCATCGATGGAGAAAGAATTGTTAATTGAATTGGTAAGTAGAAGGATATCGTGGAAAATAAGAGGACGGATGCGGTGAATGTAAAAGAGAACGATGTCGTGTGGGAAAAGATTGAAAACGAATTTAATTCAAATGCATGTGTCACTATTACAAGCACGAAACAGTATTATGTAAATTTAAAACGAGGTGCGAAGAAGGAGAGTAGTGACGAGTGACTTGAACGTTTCAAGACGGGAGGTGTACAGCTACATAATTCAGTAAATTATAAAATCGCAGAGTTATTAATACTTGAAGCAAGAGCTAGATCAGCATATTCCCTTCGATGCATGTTCTAATCTCTATTGTACTTCCGCAGTAACCTTCATAGCAACTTGTTTGGACAGTCAATAACTCTGTAGAAAAATTTTATTGTGATAGCTCCTTAAAATAATTTCTCCTCATAGAGCGTACTCTATTACGAATGCCATTTAGACGGTCTTAAATATAGCAAATCGACATCAACAGCTGCGTTCACGCCCGCCATCTTGACTATTTACAATTGTTAAGGACTTGACGACAGAAATGTGGCATGTTAGTTTAACACGAGTGTTAAGCTAAACTTTTTTTGTGTGTGTAATTTACGTCCTCCAACGTTAAGTCATATCGGACGATAAATGAGATGGGTGAAATGATGCTCAAATGCGTGCGAAGTCCATGGAGCTTAGATCTACCGACATTCGTCCTTCAAGATAAGAGAAAACCCCGAAAAAGCCTTATCCAGTTAACTCATTCTGACCGAGATTCGAACTCGGGACCTCTTGAACGTGAGGCAGACACGCTAACATCTAAGCTACAAAGGCTCGCTAACACTTGTTGGTGAAGTGCAATATTTGTTATAACTATTGCTAAACTCGTGTTAAATCTTAACATCTTTTGGTGAAATCGGGCATGAGACTACTACCACAGTTTCCTTCTAAACAGAAAGTCATGAGTTTCACTGTTTGTTGGTTCAACGAATGAAATGAACAATTAGATCACAAACTAGGTTTTTCTTCAAAATGCAAATAAATGCGTTAAATCACGTGACACCGGCATGAATTGTAACTTGTTGGGCTACTCAAAGGAAGGTCCTATCTATAGAAAATTGACCAGGAAATTCATTAAATAGCAGAAAGCAGTTTAATAAACTTGTAATTTCCTTCCTATATATGACCGAACGAATGTAGCCGTTTCGTTGTTTATAACTTAACTAGTTCGAATTTGGGTGTTGTAGCGTCGAAATTCTGTTAGGTATAATTTTAGGCAGCGTTAAATATTACATTATTTAGTGACTGGGCAGCGCAGTGTGTGCGAACCTCAAAAGTTGTTATTGGGACGCAGCGGCCACGAAAACAAAAACATTACTCCTTGGTCTTTATCAGTGACCCTAGCCTACCTTTCAGGTAATGGAGCAAAGGACAGTTATTTGTAAAAAAAGTCGATAATGACTCGAACAGTTCCAAGGTTACTCATTTTGCTATGATTAGTTGCACAGTTACTGTAAAATCAACAGCTTCCTTTTAAGTCACAAATGCTTTATTTAGTATTATTAAACACAGTGAAATAAAATGCTTGTCTTATTACATAAGGCATTTAGTTTTGGTTAACTTTATCTACAATTCTTTGATATTGTTCTCTGTTCTTTTTATCATTTAATGCTTCCATTTTCAACCTCACTAACATTACCTTCCCTCTAAAAGGTTTAAGTTGCATATGTCCACCAGCTTATTTGCCGTTATCGACTGCTATAACGTAATTTTGGGACGCGTCAAATGCCCATAAATAAATAACTAAAGAATATCCTCTTTATTGCTGTTTCATAAGCCAAAGAAATTATTAATAGTAGCAAGCTACCGAGGAGTATGTCGGTATGTTTACAAACAGCTACAGCAGGCGACACGGTGTGTCAGCTATCCGAGAACTTCGATAGTGAGAGGCACGCGGCGTTGTCCCTGTCACTGCCTACTCCACACTCATTCTGGAGCGTTGTTATGCGGTAAAAACTGTGTGTCTGTGTGTGTGTCTGTGTGTGCGTGTGTACGTGCGCGTGTGCGTGCGTGTGTCACATAGAAGGTGAGCAACTGCTTCTATATATGCGTTCGGTGTCGTTTCGAAACACCCAGTTCCAAACGTTCACCTTTTGTATACATTTCCCATCTGACCAAAACTTACATTTAGAATTTACTCCTGCACTTTCTCTGGTTGTGTGTGTTCAAGTAAAAGGTACTTTATAGTAGTTTTGGTTTAATACTCACCGAAAGTCTGGAAGGAAGAATTTTGAATAGGTCGAACAATTATTTAGCCCCAACACAGCAGCCCTTTCGCCTCTTTCGACCGTTTAGATGAGTTAGAGGTCTCTTATTGGTGTTCCGTCCAGTACTGACACGCTGTTACCATCGCTTAGTGGTTCCTTCTGGTGTTGCCGCCAGGAGCGCTAGAGTAATGGTGACAATCCCATTTGGAATTGTTAATCTTTGAGGATGAATGGACGAAATGGCACAAAATACGTTGCATATGACTGATAAGCATGGGGGCAGGAGGTTAATGTGTCGGTGGCAGATGTTACCATATCAAGTAAAAATACGAGGGTGAATCAAATGAAAATCTTAAATATTTTTAAATATTATATATTGTGTAGAATTGGTACAAATCTGTATCACTTTTCAACATAATCTCCCCCACGCTCAATGCAAGTCCTTCAGCGCTTACAAAGTGCATAAATGCCTTCAGAAAAAAATTATTTTGGTAGTCCGTGCAACCACTCATGCACTGCGTGGCATTCCTCTTCATCGGAACGGAACTTCTTTCCTCCCATTACGTCTTTGAGTGGTCCAAACATATGAACATCACTTGGGGCAAGGTCTGTTGAGTATGGTGAATGAGAAAGACACTCAAAATGCGGATCTGTGATTGTTGCAACTGTTGTACGGGCAGTGTGGGGTCTTGCATTGTCATGTTGCAAAAGGACACCTGCTGACAGCAATCCACGTCGCTTTGATTTGATTGCAGGCCGCACATGCTTTTTAGGAGATATGTGTATGATGTACTGGTGACAGTGGTCCCTCTAGGCATGTAATACTCCAAAATGACGTCCAAAAGAGAGTCAGCATAACCTTCCTTGCGGATGGTTCTGTTCGAAACACCTTTGGTTTTGGTGATGAGGGATGGCGCCATTCCTTGATCGCTCTCGTTTCCGGTTGATGGAAGTGATCGCAGGTTTCGTCCCCAATAATTATTCTTGCAAGGAAGCCATCACCTTTCCGTTCAAAGCGCCGAAGAAGTTCTTCACAAGCATCAACACGTCGTTCTCTCATTTCAGGAGTCAGCTGCTGTGGCACCCATCTTGCAGACACTTTGTGAAACTGGAGCACATCATGTGCTGACCCTTGACTAATCTGTAAGCATGCTGCAATGTCATTCAGTGTCACTCGGCGGTTTTCCTTCACTATGGCTTCAACTGCTGCAATGTTCCGTGGAGTCACAACTCGTTGTGCCTGACCTGGACGTAGAGCATCTTCCACTGAAGTCACACCATTTGCGAACTTCCTACTCCATTCGTAGACTTGCTGCTGTGACAAACATACATCACCATACTGAACCTGAACCTGAAGGTTTCACACCTTCTCTACGCAGAAACCGAATAACAGAACGCTGTTCTTCCCTGGTACAAGTCGCAACTGCGGCGGCCATCTTTATATTGATACTGCGACGGTATTTTGCGCATCTGCACTATGCTGCCACCTACAGGCCATTCTGCACGCTATTTGTAGCATGCTTACCAACTTACAGGATAACGGCGCGAAATTTCGATTTGTTATTACAAATTTAAGGTTTTCATTTTATTCGCCCTCGTAAGTACGTACCCGGTTTCACCTCTGTACCCGATTTTACCCCATGTTCCCCTATCCAATTTTTGGGTGGAGTCCGATACTTCGTCTTATCGAGCGGGGTAGCATCTGTGGTCCCTATTCAAAAGGTCGCGGATTTGATTGCCGCGGTCGACCTGTCTGACCATGGCTTTTTTTCGGTAGTTTCTCTGGTTTGTTACGCGAATGCTGAGATAAATACATTCTCAGAATTTGCTGTCCTCTGTTTCACCTCGCTGTTCATTCCACTTTACATTTCTTCCTCGTTGTCTGTTTCAGTGTTCTAAGATTTCCCGGGAGTGTCAGAGTACATATCAAGGAAGTTTCTTTCCCTAAATCCCCCATCCTCCAGACTGGTGAGGGGTTTCCAGGTCCCATGACCCCCAGAGGAGGGGAGCTGATTGTATGAGCCACCACTGGGGCTGTATCTGTATCTGTTTAGGGACCTGCCCTCTACATTTGTCTCTCCTCAGGTCAAGACAGCCTTACAAGAGAACTATCACTACGCTCATAGCTGTTTCGTGAAATTTGCAGTCAAATTATTTCCACTAACTTCATAAACGTAAATAACGATCAGTTTTACCACGAATGTTGCTCAAACGCGCTGTAAAGAAACCCAAAATGGAAAAACAAAATGTGCAGCGCGGCTCAGCAAATCAACTGTTTCGCGTGCAACACAAAAGGCGACCGTACGAGGTCAGAACTCTTTGTGCATGTGACGCTTGTTGTTTGTTTTTCCATCGCGGTTATGAGATTCATATTTCAAACAACAAAGCGATTGGCGCAATAACGAAAGCAATAAAACAATGACGCTGGATTAATTACCACGGTTTGTCCAAATTATTATAAAACGTGACAGCTGTTTCAGATTTGTTTATCTCTTTTATTTACTTGCAGCGTCGACCGAAAATTGAATTTATTCGTTTTCTCTTTGCACCCCGGCCTGGTCCTGAGTTCACATAACTAGATATATTAACCAGAGTTGTTTGAAGTACTCGGTAGAAAATTATGTCATGGTAACGCTTTAGAAAAACAAAGTGTAATGTACACTGTAATGTACTATTCCTACAAATCAGTAGGGAAGCGTGCAATGAAACGCCGCTTCTCCTAAGAATTTCAGGAGCAAAATAACAATGCCAAACAATATTTACTTGCTCTGGATACATTTTCAAAATTCATTCCCTAACATGTGTGGCGCTGCGGACAATTTGACAGCTGCTTATATTCAAGTGGCCAGTTTCGCGAGCTCATTCAATACTGAATATCTCTGTATTTACGCACTCAATACCATGCCTCGTAGGTTTCCGGAAGCAATAGCAACTCTTTGATATTTAGGAAGTACTGACATATTTTGGCACGTGAAGTCTCTGTAGTGTGTGAAAAAAAGTTTCTTTTTATGGGCGTTTTTAAATGCAACTGTTTACGAGGGCTGTTCAATAAAGAATGGTCATAATTTCTTTACGGTCATAATTTTTCGTACTAAAATTCAAACTTATTATATTCTGTTAGCTTAAAGTGAAACAAAAACGTCGTAGTAGTTTCATTGTTGGTACTCCTGGTTTCCGCTTGTGAGAACCAGGCAAGTTCAGACATGTTCAGTATCGCCTACCGCTGCAATGGAGGTAACACGCGAAGAACAATATATCTTACCCGCTTTTGCATAAGTACATCCTATAAATACACGTTGAAAACAAGGCTAGGACTAATTTTTTTGAAAGTCATGTATGGCGTATAATAAAGCAATATATAAACCAAGATTTTCTCATTCTCGTATGTGAATAATGAATGCATCATTTATTTGTGCATTTTTTATAATATTTTACATTATTCCTTATAATTGTTTATCTATCCCACACTGTTTCATCTCACACCTTGTTACCTTGGCTTACATGACACACTGGTCTTCCGCTCTGCCAGGTAGTTCTTAACCTCCATGCCTCTTTGTTGCATAATTAGCCCATTTCCTCCCCCATATCTTCCTTTCTTATATTGTTTACATTTCTTGCCCATTTTTCTTTTACTTTCTGTAAGTGTTCACCAATAGTTATTGCCTTATTTTCCTCCTTTCCTGTTAACATTTGTATATCTACTTTCTCCCATTTTTCCTCCCAAACCTTTTAGTTGATAAGCTGTTAGTTATTGGTACTAGATTCTTGTATTCGGTTACAATGTGAAACTTCCGAAGTAATACAGGAAAAATTTAACAAATTTACCAATGTTAAATAATAAATATATTGATAAGTTATATACAGGCATAATGAAATTTGTATTTTTGTAGATTTTCAAGCAACTTGCAAACTTAACATTATTCATTATGGAATCTACGGTTTGGCTTTTTCTGTCGCCACAGCTATGTAATCACAAAGGGAAGAGAATATAGAGAATTTCTAATTAGTGAATTGGGGACACTGGGCTACAGCAGCGGTCAAAACGGCAGCTTTATTTATTAGTTTATGTGACATTGTTTAATTAGTTCCCTGCAGTGTACATGCATTTGCTGGTCAAAAACCAATAATCGACTGCTGGATTTGCAAATAGTTCACTGCAACCAAAAGCTTTAGCGTTGTTAGAGTAATCTCTTGCAGTGTCCTTAAAATGGATGAAAGCCGAAGCATTATTTGGAGTCTCATACCCCACATTCAACAAATAGCTTTAAATGGGAATTTATTGAAAAGAAAAGCTGCTGCTGACCCTTGTGAGCGGCGCTATAAAATTCGTCGTATGATGGAGACGCAAGGTAAGCCAAAACGTCTATCAAATGTTCATGTTACTCTCGAGTAAACAATAAAGATGAACTGGTATTTATTATTGCTATTACTATTGTTAACCATTGATAACAATGGAGAGCAGCACAGCAATATCAATAAACAAAATACAAATTCAAATCTACAAATACACATAGTTACTGTTTTCGTCCTTGATTGCTGGCAAGCTGGGTTCAGCCTGAATGTTTTTGCTGCGTGCTCACCACCAATAGGTTTTACCACAGATAAGGTAAATGAGTAGATTAGGAAGAACATTTTAGTTTATTTTAATGGGAGCTCTTCGATGCCTGATGTGTGAAAAGGGAGTATTGTGACGAGGAAAACCCCTTCTTTTATAGCAGAGTGATCGCAGGAGGTTAACAAATACGGCCATCTTCCCGCTACTAACCATGCATAATGGAGACTAGCTACCTAAAGAGAAGGAAATTCACTGGATTGGCGGTGGTTTGATTTGTCCTGTTTGTTCACCTTTTGCTCATATATGCATACATTGCCATTTGTGAAATATAATACACATAATTGGAGATTAGCTAACACCATGCTGCCTTAACTGCTTCTCTCCTCTTTTTATAAAAATAGCATCGCTAACACCATGCTGTCTTAACTGATTCTCTCCTCTTTTTATAAAAATAGCATCGCTAACACCATGCTGTCTTAACTGATTCTCTCCTCTTTTTATAAAAATAGCATCGCTAACACCATGCTGTCTTAACTGATTCTCTCCTCTTTTTATAAAAATAGCATCGCTAACACCATGCTGTCTTAACTGATTCTCTCCTCTTTTTATAAAAATAGCATCGCTAACACCATGCTGTCTTAACTGATTCTCTCCTCTTTTCATAAAAATAGCATCGCTAACACCATGCTGTCTTAACTGATTCTCTCCTCTTTTTATAAAAATAGCATCGCTAACACCATGCTGTCTTAACTGATTCTCTCCTCTTCTTATAAAAATAAAATCCTCGACTATGATTTGAGGTTAAGAACCCTGCTGAATAAACCAATTTAATATCTCTTTATGTAATAATCGCGTTTATAATTATCAGGTGCCAACGGAACCACAGTTCGTTATTTTGTTCAAATTCTCCAAAATAAAACAGATATTTTTTGACACAGATTCCAAATCGTCAAGTTAGTCATTGTTATATATATTTAATTAGTTGACAGAATCTTCCTCACTGGAGCTATCAGACAAACTGTTTTTCCTTCCCTTTTTTCGTTTCTTGGGATTCTACTTTTCGGCCTTTTTGGTGCTATTCCTTTATGTTCTGATGTTTTTGTGCAACCTTTTAGGCATCGCCGTCTCTCTGCTTCCTCAGTTGTTCATCCATTGGAGAGTCTGTTAGAATCTGATACCTCATTTTATTTGGCTTTCGTCGTGTGGTCATCTTGGAAACATTTGATGGACCTGAAATGGGGGAAATATCTGTGACGGAAATTTTGGGCGTTTCTGGAGACAGAAATGATTGGTGAGGAATGGGCAGACCTAATTCTGCTAACTGGATCAAGGAATTGGTAGAGCACTCTGATATTGTTGGTTCAGTGGCGGTAGAACTGGTTGTTGCTGAGGTCATGTCCAATACAGGCGTTTCTTGATAAGTATGTCCACTAGGAGATGTTTCATGATCTTCCTCCACAACAGAAAGTGCCTGTTATTCTCTGGTTGTTGGCCTATCGGAATTTGTAAGTTTGCTGCGGCCATCAAATCTCCATCACTGAACTGATCTGGGTTGAGAGGCAGAATCAGACAAGACTTAGAATCTCTGAAGATGCCCAACGGAGTTACCGGCGAAACGTCAGATATGTTTTCATCGTCTAGACCACAGCCTTCAACCCCGTAAACAACATTCTATTGGATTAAAATATGTGTTGGACAATGACAGTCACCTGGTGGGTAATAGTGCTCAGGATTGAGCGCCATTACCCGCCGACGACATGTTGGATTTATCACAGGAATCACGCTTCAAACACAGCACCACAAGATCGACTAAGGTATAAATCTGTGGTAATAAATAGTGTGACGTTTATAAATCTATTCATTGTTATCTTGTAATGATCTTGGAGTATCTGCACTAAGAAATTCACACAAAACACGCTTCTTCTCAACAAACTCGCATACACTGTTCCATGGCCACGACACTCCTGTGTGTTAGCCCGACTGTCCGCTAGATGTTAGTATGTGCTAGAATCATTGTGTCTCAAGAATATACATGAGCGCCATTGTACGACTCTCCCCTAAGTACGAGGGTGGGTCAAAAAGTAATGCCTCCTATTTTTCCCCTTTAAATAAGTAAGTTATGTGAAAACTTTGAAGTTGGCGCAATTCCTCAAACCTTCTTCTCCAATACCCTGCAGTAGTAACTTCCTAAGTCAACAGCTGGCAGCACTGCATCCTCTTGCAAAATGGCTGACATCGACATTCGTATTAGACAGCGTTCTGTGATTGAATTTTTGACTGCGGAAGGTGAAACGCCAATTCGCATTCACGAACGGCTAAAGAACTGTGTATGGTGATGCAACGGTGGATGTCAGCACTGTTATACGATGGGTTCGTCGCTGTAACGAAGCTGAAGGGCAAACACCATTGGCAGATGAAAAGCGAAGCGGTAGGCCGGTGACTGTAGTGACTCCATGCAAAATTCAGCGAGTCGATGACATCATTTGTGGTGATCGCAGGGTAACAACAGGTGAATTGTGTCGCATTACCTCCCTCAGAAAAGGCAGTGTGATGACGATTATTCAACAACTGGGTTAATCAAAAGTTTGTTCACGTTGCGTACCAAGAATGTTAACTGCCCGAAACAAAGAAACAAGGAAAACAATAGCCCCCGAACACTTGCAGCGCTTCAATTTGGAGGGAGAGGAGTTTCTGGAAAAAAAATTGTTACTGGAGACGAAACGTGGGTTCATTTTTTTGAACCTGAATCAAAGAGGCAGTCAATGGAATGGCATCACACAACGTCACCGAAGGAAAAAAAAAGTTCAAATCTGAGCGGTCGGCAGGGAAAGTTATGGCGACAGTGTTTTGGGATGCAGAGAGTGTGCTTATGATTGATTTTTTGGAGCAGGGATGCACAATATAATTCTGTCCAATACGTCAGAACTCTCAAAAAGCTGAAAGCACTTCTTCGCCGAGTTCGCCCAACAAAAACTATGGCGGATGTTCTTCTTTTGCATGACAATGCAAGACTACACACACCAGCTGTTACACCACTGTACAAATTGAGAAATTGGGATGGCAAGTCTTACCTCACCCCCCATACAGCCCTGACCTGGCACCATCAGACTTCCATCTGTTCGGGCCACTAAAGGAAGCTCATCGCGGGATTCATTTTGAAGATGAGGAGGCTGTGGAAACGTCCGTGCGTCAATGGTTTAGGACGCAAGACCGTGTGTTTTACCACACTGGAATACATGCCCTAGTTAAAAGGTGGACCAAAACTGTGGAAAAAGACGGAGATTATATTGAATAGTGACAAATTAATCGTAAATGTAGTTTTCAAGCTATGTAAATTGGATTCAATTTTCTTGGCAGTTAAAAGAGAGAAAAAATAGGAGGTAGTACTTTCTGACCCATCCTCGTATATTATAACAGCTAAAGTAAGTCAGTTAATTAAACACCGTTTCGGTGTAAAATTTATTGTGCAATAATATCATAAATAATATAAAAATAATATCATAAAGAATACAGAGTGAGTAAATTAAACTGATTAATTCTTCGAGAAACAAGCCAGGTGTAAAGACGATTAGAAAGATCCGAGAAGATATCGAACATATCCGTTGTCAGGAAAGCTTCAGAATTTATTTTGATTCATCCTTCATTCAAAGTTTACAAAATCGCCTATTCATTTCCTGATAAAGCAGCTAGTGAATAATAAAACGGAGGTAACATAATAGAGCAAGTCGAGTCCTGCTTGACTTAAGAAGCCCAGGGAGAAGAGTACGCTTGGGACTGTTTGAATTTCATTGCTAGCAGATGACCTCCGAACTTCTCTTAGTTGTGACAGCGTTATCAGTGGAAATGTCCGGGCTGTAAGCGACAGCTGCGACATCAGCTTTATTAAATTTACTGCGAGGAACTGCAGATTTCCCTCTTACAGGCTTAGTATTCTAAACTTTGTGTTAACTTTAGAGGAAAGGATTGGCTTCATTCCCCGACGTGAAACTTTCCTTGCTTTTAACAAAAGTGGCTATTTGTGTGTGTCGTGGGAGGGAAGGGAGAATATCTTGTTAGACAAAGTGGTGGGATGCAAATACCTCACACCAGTAACCTTTTTAAGACTGCCGTGTATATCACAACTTCATTAGTTGATAATGTTTCGCCCCACAAGGAGAGGGAAAGTTATCTAGTTACTAGAAATAACACTCTTTACAGTCCTTAAGTATAGAAAGTGGATATTTTATTGCACTCGATATTTCACAGTAAAATATGTTTTTGAGAAAGTCTATATGCATTAAAGACAGACAGAAGGATAGAACTAAAGGAAATAAATACCACACCAGGATAATATTTTCAGAAAAATTAATTCTCCTCAAATTATCTTTTAACAGACACATTTTGATTATTTCTTATTTTTTTCCAAAAAGGATCTAAGCATTTGATTTCCTTTTTTTAAATTCACGTCCTCTAATGTCAAGTCAGTGTTAAGCCCGTTTCGGTGGTCTTTGAACGCTACGGACAGCCAATACGGACACAGTTCTGCATTTCAAAACTTGTTTTCTGCTTTTTTATCTAGAACGTGACCATAAACGGACTTCTTGTGCTGAAATCGAAAATAATCTCCCTTTTCTCCCATCACGTCAGGTTTTCAGATTATTCATAAATAACAGAAATGAAATTAAAGTTTTGTGAAAGTAATAAAATTATTTCCATCAAGAAGTTTATATGAAAAACTAGGCCATATTGTTATCATTTATTTGCCACTAATTAGTCATTAATTTATAATAATTACGAGGATGAGTCAAATGAAAACTTTAAATATTTTTTAATATTATTTATTGTGCAGAAATGGTACAAAGCTGTATCACTTTCCAACATAATCTCCTCCAAGGTCAATCCAAGTCCTCCAGCGCTTACAAAGTGCATCAATACCTTAAGAAAAAAATTCTTTTAGGAGTCCACTCAACCACTCAAGCACCGCGTGGCGTACCTTTGACCCATGACTAATCTGTAAACATGCTACAATGTCATTCAATGTCACTCGGTGGTTTTCCTTCACTATGGCTTCAGCTGTTGCAATGTTCCGTGGAGTCACAACTCGTTGTGCCGGACCTGGACGTGGAGCATCTTTCTCTGAAGTCACACTCCATTCGTAGACTTGCTGCAGTGACAAACATGCATCACCGTACTGAACCTTCATTCGTCGATGAATTTCAATAGGTTTCACACCGAATAACAGAACGCTGTTCTTCCCTCGTGCAAGTCTCAAGTGGGGCGGCCATCTTTATACTGATACTACGACGGTATATGTGCATCTGCACTATGGTGCCACCTACAGGCCATTCTACACGCTGTTTGTAGCACACCTACCAACTTACAGGACAACGGCGCTAAATTTAGATTTGTTATTACAAATTTAAGGTTTTTATTTGACTGATCCTCGTATAAGGACATTCATGACCTTACCTGAGTATTAAATTTTCTGCTCTTTGTCAACATACAACACTACTTAGCCATAATGAAAATACTCCACTTTCATTCGCTACATATTTTTTCATATCTTGGTGAAATCTTTCAGTCTCTTCCTCACTAAAATTTCCTAAATTACCAGGTAAATATATTAGGTGGGAATGAAGAAAATGTACCTTGATACTCATGTTGCAACCAATCTGTATGAAACTTTGTAACATCATTGTTAACATAATTTGGGTCTTCTTCTATTTCCAAGAAAACTAAAAGCAACATTTCTGAAAGTACTCCAGGCATCTCTACTCATAGTATTGTAACGGGAGCGCTGGAACACCCTGTGAACCAGCTGGGAACGGAAGGCAGGGGGAGGACCGCGTTAGCCACACCTCCCCCTCGTTTGTCTTGTAGTGGTGACAGGCAGTGGTTGGGAGGAAAAACATCAGTGTGCCGTCTGTTTCTGTCCACCTGGTTCCAGAAATTACGTAATCTGGAACATTCTCCTGGTCACTAGAAACCGGCGATATTCCTATATAAAGAAGGTTACAGACAGACGGGGTTGGTTTTTGGTTTAGTCAGTCAGTGAGTTGGTTTTGTCAGTGAGTGAGGAGACAGTCGCAGTTCTTGGTGTAAGAGTTAGTGACGTGTTAATGAACGAAAGGATTGTGCAACGGAAGACTGTACGTAACTTTGAATGTGTACCGGAGCTTACGTAACCGCGAGTACAGTGAAATTGTAACGGACGGACTGGTGAATTGTAATTGTGCAGCAAGTAATTCTGTGTAATTGGCAAGTGTTAAACTGTAAGTCGGTGGAAATAAAGCACATTTTGGAGTGGTGTAATTGGACTTTTTATTTCACGAACCCACAAAGTCACTCTGGTGTCAGGAAGCGGGAAAACATCACCGAACATTACAACCATGGACGCGGCATTGGAAAAGATTTTGGAGAAAATGATGGAAATGAAGACGGCCAACGACAACCTCACCGCCGAGTTGAAACAAATGAAGACGGCAAATGAAAACCTCGCTGCAAAAATAGAAACGGCTAACAACAACTTGGCCACGACAATGACCTCAAAGATGGCCGAACTGACCACGGAAATGAAGGTGGCGAACGAGGCTCTCGCCGCCAAATTTCAAGAACAGTTGGCCGGCGTGAGGGATGACGTGACGGAGCTGGGCAAGTGGATGGGCCAAGTAGACGACCGCCTTAATGATTTAGAGGAAAAGGCCGACAACATCGCAAAACCCCTCACCCGCCTGACGGAGGAAAACCGGCCTTATGTGTGGACGGAGGACGCCGGAGACGCTTTCCAGCACCCGAAGGGGACCCTGTGCAGTGCTCCAATTTTGGGTTTCCCACAACCGGGTGGCGCCTTCATTGTGGACACCGACGCTAGCGACCATTACATTGGAGGTGTCCTATCGCAGATCCAGGACGGCCATGAGCGCACAAGAGTGGAAGAGAAGGAGCGTGCCGCAGCAGTCCGAGTAGTTGTGGCAGTGCCTGCTGAAGGCTGGGATAGCGCAGGCCTGAGGAGGGAGCAGCTGGTGGACGCAGACTTGGGGCCACTCTTGAGGGAAGTGGACGCAGGGACGAGACCAACCTGGGAGGACATCGCACCGAGGAGCGCCACCTACAAGTCGCACTGGGCCCAATGGGACTCGTTGAAGACCAGAGTGGGCGTGCTGTTCCGGGTATGGGAGTCACCCGATGGGAAGGCGCAGAGAGGACAGTTGGTACTTCCCCGGAGTAAGGTCCCGGAAGTCTTGGAGGAAGTGCACGCCGGTACTTCAGGAGGACACCTGGGAGCGAACCGAATGATTCACAAACTACGGCAGCGCTACTTCTGGCTGAGACTCCGAGCAGATGCTGGTGGTACACCTGGACCGCCTCGCACGCTACGATGGGGCTGTTCGAGGCGAACAGCTTTGAGGAGGGAGCAGTGTAACGGGAGCGCTGGAACACCCTGTGAACCAGCTGGGAACGGAAGGCAGGGGGAGGACCGCGTTAGCCACACCTCCCCCTCGTTTGTCTTGTAGTGGTGACAGGCAGTGGTTGGGAGGAAAAACATCAGTGTGCAGTCTGTTTCTGTCCACCTGGTTCCAGAAATTACGTAATCTGGAACATTCTCCTGGTCACTAGAAACCGGCGATATTCCTATATAAAGAAGGTTACAGACAGACGGGGTTGGTTTTTGGTTTAGTCAGTCAGTGAGTTGGTTTTGTCAGTGAGTGAGGAGACAGTCGCAGTTCTTGGTGTAAGAGTTAGTCAGTGACGTGTTAATGAACGAAAGGATTGTGCAACGGAAGACTGTACGTAACTTTGAATGTGTACCGGAGCTTACGTAACCGCGAGTACAGTGAAATTGTAACGGACGGACTGGTGAATTGTAATTGTGCAGCAAGTAATTCTGTGTAATTGGCAAGTGTTAAACTGTAAGTCGGTGGAAATAAAGCACATTTTGGAGTGGTGTAATTGGACTTTTTATTTCACGAACCCACAAAGTCACACTATTCTTGAACTGACTCTCCATCACCAGGTTTCGAATTTGTGTGCCAACGAATACATCAGCTTTAATTTTTTTGCAATTTTGTAATTTGTAATTTATTTCTCATCTTTCCTTTTACATCATCAAATGGAAATACAAAATCAAGATTACAGTTATAAAATTCCATATTGAAATATGCCATATATTCCTAAATTCTGAAAATCCTATCATGTTGCCCACCATTGAATAGTAATTTGGTCCCCAGACACCTAACCCTAGGTTTTTGTGTATTGGAGGCCCTCTACTCCTTTTTACACATTTTGCCATTTCACCTATCCCACTCTATATTTTTCTCTTAATTGTTCTTAGCCATCTCTCTTTAACTTTCCCTAAATAATTCCCTGTATTTCTCCTGTTCTTTACCCCTTTTACTGCCAAAATGTTTCTAATTACCGCTTCACCCCCCAAATTGTCAAAGTTACGTAGCCAAGCCTACTCTCTCCATATCTTTGTTTGACTACAATTTAATATACAATGGAGATCTGCATTCTCTTCTCCACACAATGGACATTTATCTAGCTCTCTATCTTGACCTATACCTTTAAGTTTCTCATTCCTGTTCTCGCCCAAGCAAAACCTTCTTGCCCTAACTTACTACATATATCTATATATCCTTCCCTCCCCCATAATTTTTTTGTAAGATGATGAAGGAAATGTAACACAAAGGTAAATAAGCGCCCACTCTCTTTATCTAGAGTTTTCACACATTGTTTCATTAAACCTAATTTTATATGAGCACATGGCAACAATTTTGACGGATCAATAGAATGTTCACTTGTTTTTCTTTTGCCCGTGTTAAATTAGTCCTACGTGGCCACTGTCCCCTTACCCTGTGTTCTGACTTAGATCTGATATCCCATTCACATAAGAAACGAGGATATTTTGTGAAATGAGCCTGCTGACCAAGTAATAGCCCAACAATCTTGAAACCTCCACACAATAAACATAGATGGTTTTCGAAATGTGCTTTATGTAACAAAAACTTAACATTTTCATATGTCTCCTTTAAAACTGAAGAAAAGGCCATAGGAAAGGAGAAGACATATTTTTGTATATCCCCTAGAGTGGATAGAGTTTGTAGATTTTAATAAATATGAAAATATATAAATATAAAATAGAAACATAATAGTTATGTTATTTCACATTTTAAATAATAAAGTTGAAATTATAAGCTGATGAGCCTTTCTAACAAAAGATAATTATATGGTAATATTACTACAGTATGTTATAATAATAATAATAATAATAATAATAATAATAATAATAATAATAATAATAATAATAATAATAATAATAATAATAATAATAATAATAATAATAATAATAATAATAATAATAATAATAATAATAATAATAATAATAATAATAATAATAATAATAATAATAATAATAATAATAATAATAATAATAATAATAATAATAATAATAATAATAATAATAATAATAATAATAATAATAATAATAATAATAATAATAATAATAATAATAATAATAATAATAATAATAATAATAATAATAATAATAATAATAATAATAATAATAATAATAATAATAATAATAATAATAATAATAATAATAATAATAATAATAATAATAATAAACCATGTCGCGACAGCCCTTAAAGGGTCAAGGCCTACCAACCCGACTGCACGCCTCACGCCCACTTACACACGGCAGAGGTGGACGATCATCCAACCGATACGGGGAGGAGATGTGGTCAGCATCTCGGCATCCCCCATACGGTATGTTGTTTTCCGTGACCAGGGCCGCTTACCTAGCGTAAGCTCCTCACTTTCCTCACGATGCTGAGGACCTAAAATCCCCACCACATGGGTGGGATCGAACCCGGGCCACTTTCCGTGGCCAGAGACCAAGGCATGCTGCCTTAGCCCACTACGCCACGGCGCAGAACACTATAGTATGTATATTATTAAAACTATTCAAAAAGTAAAATTTTGAATTGCAAAAAATTCGAACGTGGTACGCGAAACGGATTTCAGGTTCGTAATCAATGTGAAAATTTGATTAGAAATGCTTATTCATTACAAAATGCAGAACAGTGCATTCGATCGCCATAAAACATTTTTATAAGACTGTAAGGCACCGAAAAGTCATAATTTTGAACTACAATATATGTTTTGTTTACTCATGACTACTCCAACAATGTTCCTACATACCTATGTGAAATATTAAACTTCTTATTCGTATCAGGAACATAAATTCTAAGTAAATTGTGCTAAATTCTAAGTATTGTGACTTTGTGAGTTCGTAGAATTAAAAGTCTTGTTTGCGGAAATTTAAAATGTTCTTTATTGCTGTAAACAGTAAATTTGTACATCCCTTGCAGCAGAAAAAAGACGTGACGTACACAACAGCAGTCTTCAAGGTCGTCTCGTTCCACTGTCACACATAAACACACGAAAGAAATCACTGAGGCACACTTCAAATGTCCACACACTCACAACTACTGCACAGCTGCTCACACAATTAACAACTCACTAGCAACTGACTCCGCTTTAACACTTTGCAGGGTTTTATATCTCTAGTCATTGCTCCAGAATGCAGTCGAGCGTTCGATAACAATCACGACGCAGCGAGAGAAAGGCAGAACTATCCAGACATCTCTGTCTCTTTCTCTTGGCAACCGTCCAATTCGCGCGCCACTATCTGTCTCTTTCCTGCCCGCGCGCCACACTCTCTTTCTTTCCTGCGCAGGCTTGTCACGGCTCCAACACAAAAAATGCGATCGGTGACGGTATGTTTCCTCTAATTTCCATAACTTTGTATACGTATATATTTGTAGCTCTGCAAACCTTAAGCTAATGGATCTCTGGTTTACTGATTTCGCCAAAAACACCAAATTGCCTTATCTACTCCAACGTATAATTGCTTCTTCTCGGCCATAACTTTCCTTACCAATCCCTTTTTATTCCCTGATAAAATTCCAACGTGTTCTTATATAATGTATTAATTTAAACAGGGAGGTCATTTATTGCAGTTGTTTATCTAACCTCCTATCATTTATTTATAACATTATTACTTAACACTGATTTGAGTATCAGATTACAACAAATCTCAATACACAGCACACTGCAAGTTGAAGCTTTTAGCAGACTTATACCACAGCACCATGGAAGCATGTTACAAAACACTGTCAATACATTATATTAATATTTTAATGAAATGTCACTACACTGCACAAATGCACACATTTACTATGAAATACTTTTTAATATACTGGAAATGTTGAAATGAAAAATTACAAAATGGGTTTTATTAAATCTGTGTTAACATCAAGGCACAAGAATTGTGGACGATTAAGACAAAAGCATAGTACAACACAGACGTACAAAGCTTTCCTCTGAAATATCGGATGTTAGCTCTCTAAAAAGGACTTCACTTTTATTCAGACACTTGATTGGGTCAGTTTTTAGTGTGCCTGCGTGTAGTAAAGAATGCATTGGTGTTATTGATTTTTTTTTTTTCGTAATCCAAATCTTCATATAAACTCCAATATCGTTTTTCCACTACCTACCTCAAAAGTATGTCACTCTTGAACTTTATTGAGATATGAAAGTTTGTTATTTTTATGTTATTTAAGGAAGAAAATAAACCAAGCTGCAAATATTTTACTCAACACATTTATGCCCGATTTCACCAACAGATGTTAAGACTTAACACGAGTTTAGCAATAGTTAAAACAAAAATTGCATTTCACCAACAAGTGTTTGCGTAACACTCGTGTTAAATCTCTTGTTAAACTAACAAGCCAAATTTCTGAGATTCAGTCCTTAACAATTGTAAATAGTCAAGATGGCGAGCATGAATCAGCTGTTGATGTCGATTTGCTATATTTAAGACCGCCTAAATGGCATTCGTAATAGAGTACGGCTTATGAGGAGAAATGATTTTGAGGAGTTAGCCGAAGAAAAAAAAATTACGGAGGTATAGACTTTCAAAACATGTTGCTATGAAGGTTACTGCGGAAGTACAAGAGAGGTTAGAACATGCATAGAAAGGAATATGGTGATCTCATCTTTGCTTCAAGTATTAATAACCTTGCGATTTTATATTTCACTGAATTATGTGGATAATACATTGTCCACCTCCCGTCTTGAAATGTTCAAGCCACTTGTCCTTCTTTACAACTCGTTTTAAATTTACGTAATAATGAGTTAGAACATGCATCGAAGGGGATATGCTGATCTCGCCTTTGCTTCAGGTATGAATAACTTTGCGATTTTATAATTCACTGAATTATGTGGATAATACATTGTCCACCTCCCGTCTTGAAATGTTCAAGCCACTTGTCCTTCTTTACAACTCGTTTTAAATTTACGTAATAATGAGTTAGAACATGCATCGAAGGGGATATGCTGATCTCGCCTTTGCTTCAGGTATGAATAACTTTGCGATTTTATAATTCACTGAATTATGTGGATAATACATTGTCCACCTCCCGTCTTGAAACGTTCAAGTCACTTGTCTTTCGCACCTCGTTTTAAATTTACGAATTACTGACAACATGTTTGGTGCTTTTGTAGTGACACATGAATTTGAATTAAATTCGTTTCCAATATTTTCTCCGTGACAGCTTTCTCTTTTACATTCACTGCATCCGTCCTCTTATTTTCCACGATACCCTTACACTTCGTCTCCAATTCAACTAACAATTCTTTCTCCATCGTTGAGAAATTTGTCTCACGGCTTTATTTATGATTTTGTTCATCCGCCATTTTTCAGCTTGTACAGACGAAAATGAAAACAAAAGCGCATCGCAGTACGTTCAGAAAATAACACAACTCATCCATAGCCTTCCATAGCTGAGATATTTACAAGTTTTTGGCGTTAACACAGGTTTGTTAACATTTTCAGAAAACAGTTTGGTGAAATGCAAGAAATTTAACAGCTTTGTTAGCGCTGTGGCAATTGTTACGTTACATTTGTTAACGTCGATTTTAACATCTGTTGGTTAAATCGGGCATAAACTTTAAATTTATGACTAAGAGAAGCTAGATTGTTCCAGATATGTTCTTCGCTTTCTTCTATTTACAAATTCATTGTGTACTTTTTCGTATTGAACTGAGGACTTTTCAAGCAGAAGTTCCTGCTGATTCTTAATGTCTGAAGAATATAAGTTTGGTCACTTTAAGGAACTCGCATGTTACAGTAATCGGACTATAGAGAACTTTGTTTATTTACGAGAATTTCCACGGCAACAGTTTTCATAAAATCGATTGTTACTAACTCCACCCCTAATTATAGAAGACCTTCGTACTGCATCTCATACAAGCTGACCAGTCAGTCACGAACACAATGAATATAGTTTTGAGGAAGGCAGTGAAAAAAAAAAATACATGCACGCAACATTTATAGAAGGCTTCTCTTTTAAACTTGCGAGTTTCCAGAATTCGCCAGCGACTCGATCTAAAATGTCTCGTACGTTCAAAAATGTATCGTTTACAATACTTGCTACATAAAAATTATTACGCAAACCTATCGTTATAATCCAAAATGTTGTATGAAGTGGAGCTCTGGGGGGCACAAAGGTAAACAAAACGGTGGACCAAAACTACAGAAAGTTTCCTAAAGAGCTACTAGGATTACCAAGATCAGCACCTAGGGAAGTAGCTTTAGTAGAATTAGGAAGACAAGAAGAAATGGAATAATAATGGAAAGAATAATAACATTTTGGTATAGGTGTTTGGTTAAAGAAGAAGGGGAAATTATGAAATTATGCATGAGACAGCAAAAAAGATTAGAGAACTCAAATAGTTGGTGGGCAAAGATAGGAGAAATTATGGAAAAAACAGAAATGGGAGATATAAGGAGATTAGAGGAAAGGAATATATGTGATGTGGGTAAATTAGTAAAATGCAGAATAGAAGATATAGAAAGACAGGAAATATGGAGAAGTCTAGAAAATATGACATCATTAGAATTTTACAAGAAAATAACAAGAAATTGGGGAGGAGAAGCATATGTAGATTACTGCAATAGGCAAGAGAGAGAAGGGTTATCATGGATGAGAACAGGAATAATATTTCTAAGAGAGATAAGAGGTAGGGAAAAGGGAATTTGTGAATTGTGTGGGGGAAAAGAAAGCATAGAACACTATGTAACAGAATGCGAGGAGGTTGCAAGGTGGAGAAAAAAGTTTTGGGAAGAAAAATGGGAGAAAGAGAAGAGGATAGTAGCTATAAAAATGTTAACGGGCAGGGAGGAAAAGAAGGTAAGAAGTATCAGCGAGTTCTTGCAGAAAGTAAAAGAAAAATGGGCCAAAAGTGTAAAAAATGTAAGAAAGGAAGAGGAGGGCGAAGAAAGGGACTAATTAAGTAATCAAGGAGGTATGGAGGTTAAGAGCTACCTGGCAGAGTAAAAGACCAGGGTGTCATGTAAGCCAAGGTAGCAACAAGGTAAAGACAAATAAATGTAGCCTAAAGTTATAAATTGTAAAATTTTGGAATATGCACAAGGTAAAGACAAATAAATGTAGCCTAAAGTTGTAAATTGTAAACTTTTGGAATATGCACAATGAATATGTCATATCACATAAACAGTTACTACTGTTTAAATAATTGACCAGTAATACAAGGGTCGCTGATAAGTCCCGGCCTAACAATAATAATAAAAATACATTTAATTGTTTTCTTTGTTTCTCAACATAATGTCCAAAAGGCTAATACATTTGTCATATCGGTGTTCTAATTTAATTAAATCATCTCTGTAGTGCAATTTATCATGGTCCTCAAAATAACTGTTTACCGCATCAATAATCTCCCCGGTGCTGTGAAATCTTCGTCCTCCAAGACATTTTTTGAGGTTCAGGAATAGATGGTAGTCACTGGATGCTACATATGGCGATATAGGGTGAATTTTCAAGCAATTTAAACTTTAATTCGCACATTTTTTCCCATTGGAATGACTGAACGATGGTCCGGAGCATTGTCGTGAAGAAACAAGAATTTTTTCTTTGCCAAATGAGTTCTTTTTGTTTTCACTTCATCACTCAAACATCACAGTAAGCTTGCGTAGTAGTCACCAGTGATACTTTTTCCATTTCCAAGGAATCAATAAAAACAATTCCCTGTGCATCCCAGAAAACACTCGCCATAACCTTGTTAGCTGACAAAATTGACTTTGCCTTTTGTGAAGTTGGTTCACCTGGCGCAATCCACTGTTTTGACTGTGATTTACTTTCTGGAGTGTAGTGATGTATCCAAGTTTTATCCATGTTAATAAGCGTCTCAAAAATTCACCGGAAGTTTTACGACAGAGCTGCAAATTCTTAACAGAAACAGTTTTTCTTTGCAACGTTTGGTCAAGTGTCAACAAACGCGGCACAGGTCTTGGAAAGCCCAAAACATTACTTTAAATATTACCTGTACATCTACACAGATGTATCTAACTTGGACAACAACTCAGGAGCAGGAATTAAGTGTGCACTGTTCTCGTTCTATCAAACAGCAGGATATCACACAACAAATTTTGATGCAGAAGTAAGGGCTATTCATATTTCACTCCAACACCTTCTATACAGAATAGATAAATTAAAAAATGCTGTTATACTTTCTGATTCTAAAGCAGTATTATGTGCAATAAGTTCATATAAAATAAGGTCAATCCAAATTAAAGAATGTCACAAAATGATCCAACAACTTCAAAAACTACAGAAAAGAATTGTTACAGTGGATACCTGCACATTGTGGAATTGCTGGAAATGAATCAGCTGATTTTCTTGCCAAAAAAAGGTGCAAATTTAATTCAGAACAAAAGTAAAAACTTACCCTTTACATCCATAAAAAGATTAATAAAAAAATATAAAAACAAACAAAATCAATCAATATCTAACAAAGCCAAAGATAAAAAAATGGAACATTTTAATTAAAAATCCAGAAATCCCACGTAAAGCTGCAGTAGAAAATTTTAGATTACTTACGGAAAATGATTATTTGACCAAACACTTACACAGAATAGGAATTTATACAGGTCCAAATTGTCCTCTGTGCAACAAAGAAGAGCAAATGACTGAAGAACATCTTTTAACCTGTGAAGCCCTACCTGCCGGACCCACTACACAGAAATATTGGAGAGCAAGAGAGCTAATGGCTTCATTGCCAAATCCTAGCATTTGAAAACAACAACAACACATTACCTATACATTCTTTTTATATGTTTACAGCCTCTGCTATCTCAAACATCTTTAATATGTGGTCTTTCAGTACTAAACGATAAATTTTTTCAATGATCTCTGGAGTTGTGATTCCACAGGACGTCCAGAGCGAGGCTCATCACTAAAGTACTCGTATGTCCCATTTTAAACTCTGCAACCCATCTTTTAATCATTATATATGAAGGAGCAGTCTTTCGATGTACTTTCCATTTTCTCCTTGATTTCTTTAGGCGTTAAGCCTTTCAAATGGAAGTAATCGCTGCCTGTTTTTCCAAATCCTCCATTTTCGTGAAAATTCTACACTTGTCTTGTTTAAAATGCTGTCGTTCAAAAAGTAAATAAGCTATGGACCTGTAACTATGGATACAAGCTAGTCTAACTATATGATGCTCTTCCTCAAACTAGCCCAATGGCGCCATCTCTATGTAGGCTCGGGGCTTATCAGCCGACCCTCGTACAAATGGTATATATTCTATAGCAATTACGTAATACCAATATTCCGACTTCCCTTGGCTTAAAGAGAGAGATAAAACCATTTTGTGGTATTCGTTTATCTAAGAAACGGGATTCAAAAACCTCTATATATTATTAAATATAGAATAATCATGCTTTGAAGTTATGGTTTTTTACTATGCAGTGGTGGTAACATATTGAGTTTCAATCTCAATAAGGGTGAGTTACCGGGATAAGGTTTCTTGCGGAGTTTTCCCTTATCCCGAAAGACGAAGTTCGGATAACTCTAAGTTCTATAGACCCCAGACACATTTGAGCGTCATTTCACTTATTTCTTCATCGTCCGATATTACTCAACATTGGAAGACGTAAATAAAAAAACTAAAAAAAAAAAAAAAAACTGTCTCGAACACCCACTTGCTTCTCTCCCAGAAAAGGAATGTCTTGCTCCCATGTCTTCAACATGGCAGTTAATAAAAAACAGGAACTGCAGAAAGAGAAACTTAAGTCTTCTAACATATGAGTACGTTCAAGCTTATGTCAACTGTAAATGTAGATTTGTTTACAGTTATTCGAAGCCTGGGACTCAAGTACTTACGATAGTAAGTCGCCACAAACGGTGTATCTCGGATGCGAGAGCCTCTAGTGGTCTACCGGGGAAATATACGAGTCAAATGGAGAATTTAATGTCATGACGGCAAGTTGGTCATGGTAGCTCAAAGGGTAAGAGCGACTGGACGGAAATCAGGAGATGCGTGGTTCAAATCCCGTCCGTGGCATTGAATTTTTCATGTCGACTATATCAATTCAGTATATTTATTTATTTCGAAAATTTTGTAATATTAAGATTGAATAATAGACCCAATTCGAGAATGAGCTTAATCTGACACCCAACAAACGTTCACTCACTCTATAATCATCAAGATTATACGTCCGTTAGATAATATCGGATGGTTTATTAAACTGGTGAAATAATTTTCAAATAAGCCCAGGTTCACAGATCTTAGGGTTACCTGACATTCGTCTTATAGGATAAGGGAAAACCGTGAGAAAAAAATAACTTATTCAGATAATTCGACCTAACTCGCCACCTCTCGAAAATTAGTCCCGTACCAGCAAAGTGGGCTAAATAGTTCTAATTAAAATAGTAAATAAAATAATATGTATTAAAATGAGCATTTCCTCTCCATTCATTTGTCTTCTGGAGTTTTTTTAATACAGACAATTTATCACTAAAAATGTACACATGAAATGTACTGCTTATAAATTTTTCGCAAATATTTGTACAAAATATGAGCTAAATAAACAAAAATAATGTAATGATTACATTTGTTATCTGAAACAAGTCAAAAGTAGACGTTAATAGTTGGATGCAAATTTAAGGAACGTGTTTCACTTTAATTTATTACATTTTAAAAACCCTTGATAATTTTGGCAATTCTATAAAAGCATTAGACTGTTATACATGCCTTTGATTCGTGATTATGAAGTATACAAATCAATTTATGTAACACAAATATCTTGGAAAGCACAGTTGGTCGGATTCAGAAATGAATTGGTAAACTCAGTGGTTATATATTTATTTTTTGGCAAAAACCGTTCTCATTCAAGTCGTCGTTGCGAATGCCATGTGGTTCTGTTTTGTACAAGTCTGTACTTCGCCCTTTACTCACATATGCTTATCCAATTTGGTGCAGCAGCAAGCAAAAGTAATCGAGTACAAGTCTTTTAAAACAAAGAGCTAAGGTTTTATACTGAGCACACCTTGGTACGTCAGAAACACACAAATACATCATGAATTTAGCATTCAGTATCTACCATCTCCGTACACATTCGCGCACAGGCTTTTTCGGCATCTTCCCGTAGTTCCTGAGGGAATGTACTTTTGGGATGAAGATCTGGTGCGGTTCCCCAGATCAGAAGTCGTCTCTTGCAGGACTTGCTGCTTTCTTCCATAAGTTATTCTGATTTAGAATACTTTCAGTGAACCAGCGTGTGTAAATTTATTGCCGGAGGGGTTTCTGTTGATATTTTGTTCTTTTTGTTATGGATTTTCTTCCGATTCTGCAGAGCAATTTCTAATGCTTATGAGAGATGGAAGCGGCCGTAGAAGCTGAACGCTCCGAGGTGGTATATAGACGTCGTGCCTGCAAAATACATTTTAAAATATTATATTACTTTCTCTGCTACGTGCTACGTACTTACAGTAAAAGGAGAAATTCACCACAAAAAAAATCAATACCGAGATTTCGCTAGAAATATATCTATATTTTGATCATTGATAATCAAGGTCAGCTTCTTCCAAAATCCATATTAAGCTACCTTTACATGGACTTCTTTTTTTATTTTCTGAAAAATAGCTCATAATTATTTGTATCCACAGAGTAAATTAAAAGCACAATACCTTTTTCTTCCCTCCCTTCCTAATCAATGCTGGTTCTAGGAGTAGCTCATGTTGCCTCAAAGCGAGGGAGCCGAGGAATTTGACCTGAGATACCAGGGTTGAGGGGTCGGTTCAACGCCTAGGAGATGAAGAGATGAATCATGGAGCAATTGGTGGAATGATGGTGGGGGAAACCGGAGGACCGGAGGAAAACCACCCCAGCGTCATGTTGTCCACCACAAATCCCACTTTGCAGTCGCCTGGAATCGATCCCAGGCCGCCTAGGAAAGCACAATAGATAACGCAACCATAACCACCTGCTTCCCGAGCTGTAAGGAAGCGTAAAGGAAACGAAAGCGTGCCAAAGAACAAAGAAAGTGATAAAGATTAAACAACGTACTTCTGCTGTATACAAAATTACAGAATTATTGAAGTATTAGTTTCTGCAAGACAGAATAAATACAAACTATAAAAACTAACTTTATATCAATGGTTGTTTTTAAAATGTCAATAACTGATAAATGATAAAGGATGGTATAATTAAAAAATTATCTATTTTCCTTAATTAAAAAATTGTAGCATAAGACTGTGTAATGACTTGGGCATTCATATAAAAATTTTAGACTGTTACGTGGTTCTTGAAATAATGGGTCACGAATTTAGGATATACAGCATTAATCTCCCCTAAGTACAAAATATGGAGCAGTGATGAGCACGCATTAACGAATACTGACAACATTTTAGAAATTTTGGATTCAAATTGCAGAAAATGGAAATTATATTATTCTTATATCTTAACTGCGGCGTATGGTAACTTAGAAGATGGAGTAGGGAGTTGACATGACCACAGCAGTAGGTACATCAGATTAGAGCGGAGTTTAAGAGGAATAAATTGCCTGAAGAGCCCTTCAAAACTTTAGTCGAAATTAAAGGGCTCTTTAGAAGGGCTGTTAAGTGCCCATAGAAAGTTAACAAATGGGTTTTATAGCAAAGTGGACTTTAGAGAACTTGGTTTGTACATCTCATCCCCTTTAAGTTGTCGCCAAGTGCAGGGGAAAGTAAAAATACCAACCACTACAGACACGTTTACGTTAAGCGACAATATAAAACTTCCGTCAGTTGTTTTTGGAGGTGATCGTGGTTTTTTTTCCCTTTCTTCTCTGGAGTTATCCATGTGTTATGACATTCCTAGGAAGTCGATTTGTAGGCAACTTAACCTTCTCATTTCTTTTATTGTTTTCGTATTATATAGGTGCTGCTTACAATATAAGCATAAGCTTTTAATACTTTGTTACGTGTATTTTAACATCAAATACAAAAACGAATGTCTGAGAAACCTTTAACTTACTATTTAGTTGCAGCATCTTGTAAATACAAAGGTTTTAAAGAACATTTCTTCAAGTCCAAATTATCATTTAGGTAAAAGAGTTTTTAAAATGTTCTATTTTATAAATCCATATATTTAATATATTTATGTTTCAAATTAAATGTCTATTTTGAATTTCTGGCAATAGTATTTGAAACGGGTCCTACATAAAAATGTAGGTTTTTATTTTTTTTTAAAAAAAACTTGATTTCTTTTAAATAATTGTTGTAGTATCAGACATTTTTGAAATATGATTTATTGCTTTTTCAGTATTTTGTTTTAAGTGACGTCGCGTTGAGTTTTTTCAACGACAATACACGAAATACCAGCCCTCGTTCTCGATATTGTCGCGGCGAAAAGCGCGGAAGTTTCGGTGCCGAGAGATAAGCGCGGTTTGAGTACACAAAGAGCCTG
This sequence comes from Mantis religiosa, assembly GCA_030765055.1. NCBI lineage: Eukaryota > Metazoa > Arthropoda > Insecta > Mantodea > Mantidae > Mantis > Mantis religiosa. The sequence goes on from CM060947.1 coordinate 46,901,517, forward strand.
CAGATAAAGATAACAGGCGGACAGTGCATGCATAAGCAGATAAACATAGCGCTTGAGATAAGTGACTTGCCGGCCCAGATGGGGGTTCACGTAAGGAAGGTTCTAGTGATGTCTCGATTGTCAGAGAATAGTTGGTTTTTCTTATTTACTCGGGAAATCTCTCGAATTTATCAATGAGGTATTTAAGAGAGCGACGACTCGCCAAGAGTCAGTCGTAATTGTGAACAAATGTTGTGTAACACGAGAGTCGGTAAATAGTAAGTAGTAAACAGTTGTGAAGCGTTGTAACGAGAGCTGATGTAGATTGTGATGTAATTCTGCTGCTACGGAGTGTATTTCTACGCAAATAAAGAACATTTAGAATTTCGGCAAATTGGACTTTTAATTCGACGAACTCACAAAGTCACAATATTTTAACTCTTACGTCTTGTAGACGAGGTAATCAGTGGTTTTAACAATTGTCATTATGTTTCAGCCGTCTTTCTGGACATTTCCCGAGTCTTTGATTCCGTTTGGCACAAAGGTCTTCTATTCCGATTAATTCATTATGATTTCCCTTCATATTCAATTCACTTAATCCATAGCTACCTCACACATCGCAAATTTGCCGTTGCCAGGGACGACATAGACTCACAACCCTACTTCATCAATGCAGGAATGCCCCAAGGCAGTGTTCTTGGCCTCCTGCTCTTCCTAACCTATATCAACACCCTCCCTACCCTCTGAGGCTGCAGCTTTGATTTATTTCCTGCTGACACCGCAATAACCTAGGCATCATCAAATCATCTCACTCAGTACAACGTGCCCAGTGCTATGCGGACATGCTCACCGTCTGGTTTACAACTTGGCGCCTCAAGATTAATACCAACAAGTCCCAGGCAATCATATTTACTCGCCGCCACTTAAGGGATGTACCATAACTGCGCTGATTGGAGGTGCCATGGAGCACAGAAGCACAATATCTTGGAGTGCTTCTTGATATGCGTCTTACCTGGAAGGCACATATTACATCACTAGCTTCCAGAGTATCCAAGCGATGGCGAGGCTCTATCCACTGTACAACAAAAAATCACCTATGGCTCTGAGGAATAAGCTCCTTCTATACAAACAAGAAATAAGACCCACCTTTACCTATGCCTGTCAGGTCTGGGGCGCAGCTGCAAAAATTTGCCTCTACAAACTTCAAATACTTCAGAACCGATATCTTCGAGTAGCAACAGCTGCGGAATGGGACGTTCCTAATGACAACATCCATTCAGACCTATCATTTCCCAAATTATATGACTATATCCTCACCCACTCTCACAAATTCTATTCTCGCCTTCCCTACAGCTTCAATCAACTTATCCGAGGTCTTGGGGAATGTGACATAGACCCCGGGGAAACCTAAAGCGTCCCAGACTCACCTTAGACCAATCATAACCTCAATAGTCTCCTAAAATTAACAACATATCCTCTCTTTCATCCTAAAGCTTATTATACTTCATAAAAAATATCATCTACCCACCGTCCGTTATTATAAATCCTTGTCCTCGGAGAAGGATAACTCTTCAACGACACCTCTCTGCTGATGTTTGATATTTTATTAACGCCTCAGAAAAACAGTTGCTAAATCTCTGGCATGTAAATTATATAAATAGACGAAAAGTCCCATCATCATGGGTAACCAAGTTGTTATGGTACGGGGACTCATAACCGGGAGATCTGTAATTCAAATCCCGCCAGGACTTACCTGATTGAGTTGCCTTTTTTTAGGTTTTCCTCAGCTATAACTGATAAATACCAGGGAATGCTAAACATATGTTTGAAACATATTCCCAAATTTACCCATTTATGTATTATTATTATTATTATTATTATTTATTATTATTGTTATTATTATTTCATGTTTCTCATCCAATATCTGTGATGCAGTGTGCATTAAGAACAGGCGTTTTAAAGAGAAAAAAAGGCTGGTCCCGTAGCTCAGTTGGTAGAGCAGCTGCATGCTGCGAGGGGTCCCGGGTTCGAAATCCCCGAGTGGGAATTTTTCTCCAACCAAGATGATTCCTATCTTCCCCAGAGTCTGGAAGTATGAATGAGAGTGTGAATGTGTGGGTGAGCTAATGGTTAAAAAAGTAAATCCAAAGTACCAGCAAGTCAACGTCTACGAGATAACACTATCTCGATATGTTAAAAAGGAGAACGGCCGCCGATATCACCATTGTGGTCAACGGAGGGATATACTCGTAAATGGAACAATAAAAAAAAGAGAGAAAGAAAAGGAGGGATTAAGGATGACTGTGGGAGAGAAACAGAAAGTGAAAAGTGGCAGAGATGGAGAAGAAAAGGGAGAGGGAGAGAGAGATAAAGGATAATTTTGTTTCTGTGGGTGTTCCTTATAAGTAACTGATAAATATGATAATATAAATGTTCAATTTTTTTTAAATTACGAAATCTAAATTCTCACCTCTGTATTTCCAAACTCCAGCAACTCGAGAAGCTTTGTTTTTTATCGATTGCGGTAGAGATCAATAGTTTGTCCAGTACGCTTCTGCGTGACAGTTCGCCACTACATTGCAGCACAGACTAGACGGAGCCGCAATAAACTGCATTTTCTTGTCTCGCGGGTGTTCACAGAAATGCATGGCATTTTATTGCCTCCAATTCTTCGCGGAGAGTTCCCCCTTGTACGTTAGACAACAAGCGCTGTTCTGTAACGTGGGTAGCATACGCACAGGCGCTGGAGTAGCCGGGCTCCACGATCTTGGGTCTGAGCACTTATAAAGGGGCAGTTTTAGTGGTAAAAATACCTTACTGTTAACGTCTGTATATAGATAAGAAAAATTATGCTGTTGTTTTGGAGCGGCTATGAGAATGAAACTGCCCCCAAGCACTTGACCTTCAGAAAAAAGAGCAAGTTATTGTATTCTGCCTAAAAATTTGACTCAGTTTAAACAAATGCGTATTTGTTTTAAGTTTAACGTTCCTTTAACCTAATGGATTATTATAGCTTATTGCTAGATTATAGTATAAAGAATTTCAAAAGACTTTCAAGTTGGATATTTTGAAAGAAAAGCCTGATAATATTTTACACACTTTTATTTCTTGAGCAACAAAAACAGTATGCAGATACAGTACCAGAGCTGTCCATCCTTTGTTATTATTAATCCTGAAATTTCATTATCCAACCCTTTTATGAAGAGAAAATGTGAAACTATTATGTGTAAAATGTTTAAAATTATTTTCTATTGTTATATTATTTTTATGGCTTCTATCTATTCCTATCAACTAACTATTAGAGTGTTAATTAGTGAAAATCTCTTTCAACAGTGGTATTATGGGAAATTATTGAAAAAATAAACATGAATTTTATTATTAATTTATAGATGAGTCATATTTATTATTTATAATCTGTCGTAAAAATGTACAACCTGAAGCAGGGACAATACATGACTTTTTACGAACAGCAAAATTCTCTTTAAAATACTTTACTTTCATGCAGCGATAGAAAACAGGATATTTTGACTTTATCATAAAAGGCCAGCCAGAAAGCTATAAACACAGGACACTTTTGGCAAAATTCAGATGTCTAGTCACCCTATTTATCAGTGTAATTTACCCTAACAGAGATTCAAACTTGGAACCTCTTGAAGTGAGACAGACATGCTACCCCAGAAGTCGGCTTGTTATGTTTTGTAATGCTTGCTCTGTGACCTACCTTTGTCTCACCACTGATGGATGCTGACTTGTGCAGGAGTGGATCCAGACAGCGACGAAGAAGCAGAAGAGGCAGATCCTGTTCCAGTACAGGATGTCGCTGAACCTGAGCCAGAAGAGCCAGAGGAACCTGACGATCCAGAGAAGACAAATCTTACTGGCAACCGTCACATCTTGCCAGCTGGAGGACCCCTGCTGGCCCAAACGTGAGTAAATAGTTGAATAATTTCTGTCTCTTGAATATTAAATCATTCTTACTCAATTAACTAAACTAAGAAGAACCTTCATTTTCTTGTTCTAGGTAACTTATTTTCCAACAAAATATTTTTCTAAAGTTCCCCCATAAAATGCCACATGTAATGCAAATTTGAACCTTAAAATTTTTCAATAACTTTGTGCAATATTAAAATGTTTCTGAAAAAATAGAATAAAATATACTATAATAGTTTTAGTTTTCTAAAGATGTGTGTCAAATTAATGAAACCTAAACTCAAAATTATATTGGATATGAAATAATGGTAGTTAGATTTTTTCATTTACCTTCCAAGAATGCATACTAAAATTCTAAAATCAATTGAACATAAGTTACCTCATGAGGAACAGTTTAAAATGTTAAAAGTGTAAGAGAATAAACCTACAAACAAATCCAATTTTATTTTCATATGCTGTTTGCATACATTTAACCAATCCAGGTGGACAAAATCACAACAGCACCCTGATTATTCTATAATACTAAACAAGCTTTCCCTGGAAATTTAAAAATAACTGGTCTTTTTTTCTGAAATGGTGTTGCAAATTTATAAAAGTGGTTTATGATTATCAAATGGTATAATGGTTTGGAAAGTGATTGCTGATATTTTGGAATTGGGACTATATCTCTTGGTGACATGGAAAAGGAAAAGGAACGTTTTTGCAATTGATTTTACGATTGTAAATCTGTGACATAAAAGTGTGTTAAAATACACTAAAAATTGCATTAATTTGTACTGCATTACTGAATCGACGACAAAATATCAAATGCATGGGTGCTTACCCCCATTCTGCCCTACCCATCCTGTCCCTATCGCCATATTTAAAAATACTTTGCATTACTTTTGAATTACAGCCAACAAAGAACTTTCAAAGTATACATTTAAGAGCCTAACACTAAAACTACTACTACACCCACAAAACCCACCAAAAAATCCTTCACTGTTTGTAGGTTTAATGAATAAGACAAACAATTATATCACAAACTCAGTTTTTCTTCAACATGCAATAAATCTGTTAAATCACTTAAAACCACTATGAACATCAAGTATATGGGAGCAAGAAGTTACATGTCTTGGTGGCAGATGGCACCATACTCCAGTAAAAGTAAGTGGGTACATGAAGTAACAATTCTTCATTACTATCATTCATGAACATGTACCAGTTACCACAAGAAACAGTATGGTTCTTATCACATAACATAAGAAAGAGACACAAGATTGTGTACCATGATAAACATCACATAACAAGCATGCGGAACAGACACATGTTTGTGTACGTAAGCCAGTTACCATGAAAAAATTTATAGTTCTTGTCATGCAACAAGCATTAAAAGATGACACAAGTCTTTGTACATAAACCAGTGACTGTGGTACACAGATAGTTATCACTTGACAAGCATAAAGAAAAGGCGTAATTTTATGTAACATTAAAACACTAAATGGTGTTTAATTTTTACTTGTACTGTGAAAGAGTTTTATTACTAGTTTTGAAAACCTCACTGATATTTAAGCTGCAAATAGAGAGAGAGGTCAGGATAACAAAGGGATAGAAAGATGGAGAAAGAAGAAGGCAGTTAAGG